>PVJA010006626.1:0-72372 GCA_004027025.1 Myocastor coypus | reverse complement strand
TTTTTTTTTTTTTTTTTTTTTTTTTTTTTTTTTTTTTTTTTTTTTTTTTTTTTTTTTTTTTTTTTTTTTTTTTTTTTTTTTTTTTTTTTTTTTTTTTTTTTTTTTTTTTTTTTTTTTTTTTTTTTTTTTTTTTTTTTTTTTTGGTACTGGGGATTGCCAGGCAAGTGCTTATTCTACTGAGCTATCTCCTCAGCCCTATATTTAGATCTTTGATCCATTTTGACTTTAGTTTAGTGTATAATGGTTGACTTTTAATTTAGTGTATGATGGTTGACTTGGGTCTAGTTTTGGTCTTCAGCAAAAAGAGAGCTGCTTTGAAAAAAAAAAAAAAAAAAACATCATTTATTAAAGAGACCATTTTTCATCCAGTGAGTATGTTTGGCTCCTTTGTTGAAGATAAGGTAGTTCATTACATTTTTAGTTCTGTCTGTATCTTTTACTCTGTTGCACTGGTCCTCGGGTCTCTTTTATGACAACACCATGCTGATTTTTTTCACAGTTAACTTTTAGGTCTGGGATTGTGATGTTCCCTGTCTTTCTTTTCTGTGCTATATCTCTTCTGGTTCCTGATGAATTTTAGGAATGTTTTCTCAGTTTTGATAGGTATACTAATGGTAGTTTGATTGAGATTGCATTAAATCTGTGTAATAGTTTTGGTAGTAGAACCACTTTTACTATTTTGTTCTTCCTCTCTATGAGCAAGGAATATCTTTCCAGTTTCTGATATCCTGCTGAGTTTTGCATAGCTCATGATGTTCCCTGGGAAAAATAGAGGGTTAATATGTTGAGCTATAAAAGGCTCACATCAACAACTTCTGAATTGACAGTTCTGCAGATAACTCACTAATATTTATGGACTATTAGACTACATTGAGTTATTTTGCTGAAGACATGCACCTACAATATTGGAAAGGCAATGGAACACCCATCTCTAACAAAACAAGGGAGATATTAATGAAGGACCATTTTGTATGTGTGTGTGTGTGTGTGTATAATCTGTATATACAAAATAGGATAGATATACAGCTACTTTCTCTTAGTTCAGTGAGAATAATTTTTTGTAATAATAGTATTTAGGCAAGATATCATGTCTGCATCTTGTACTTTGAATAACTACTATGAGAACAACAATAGGCTATGTATTAATTATTGTAACTATCTTACTAACCTGTTTTGAAACTGTCTCATTGCTGTTTCTTTCTTATTAAAATTAATTTAAAAAAGAAAAAAGAACCCCCCAAATCCAAGGCTAATAATAGTAAATTATAAAGGTCATAGTAAAAATGAATTTAAAAAATTGAAGCTAAAAAACAAGAAAAGAAGACAGAAAGGAAGGAAGGAAGGAAGGAAGGAAGGAAGGAAGGAAGGAAGGAAGGAAGGAAGGAAGGGAAGCTGAGGTCCCAATGGGAGGAAAGGAGCAGCTGCAGTAACCTAAGATGTTTATTTACACTTTTGACAAAGTTGGTATCAGGTGACACAGGGTTACCTAGTGACTAATAGCTGGGCATGTGTATTCATCAGGGTTTTACTTAGAGGAACAGAACAAATATAACATAAGGAATGGCTATTAACACAAAATATACAATCTATAAGTAATTATAAGATTGGCTTACAGTAATCAGCCAGAGTCAGATGAGGAAGCATGCAGAGGGTGTCTGCTCGTTCCAGACGGAAGAATTCAGTCCTGAGGTCTGAACTACACTGCAGCACTCCATGTAAGTATCTATCCATCGGCTGATGGGTCCACACTGAAAGACTGTAGTGTCTGTAATGGGCACTGAAGAGTCTGCGCTGGATGGTGAAAGATCCAAGCTGGAGGCTGAGGAGTCTATGCAGTAAGCCAGATGATGAAGTCTAGGCTGAATGCAAAGACTGAATCTTCTCTGACGAAGTGAGGTCCTGACTCCTTCCTCAGCCCTTTAAAAGATCTCTTTGTGCTCAGTCATTCTGATGTGGGTCCATTGTGCCCTAGGGTGGAACCAGTCATAACCCAGGATGGGCTCTTGATCCCGCTCTAGGGAGGAGCCAATCGTATCCTAGGCAGGCCCTGGTCATGCTCCAGAGAGGAACCAATTGTACTCAAGGGCGGGGCTCTCACCAACAGGGAACCTGGCTGCTGAGTCATCTAGCCAAGTTGACACAATGTATCAAGCAGAATGTCTCAGGTGAGGTGTTTCTGTGGACTGAAGCAGATTGATCGCCTCAAATGCTCCTCTGACAGGCCTTGCCTTGTCCTTACAGTTGTAATCAGTTTCCAACCTCAGCTACTTTCTACAGTGTTGTCTTTATGTCCTTTCTTGGAGTACTGCAATTCTCACTATGCAGATCTTTTACTTCCTTTTCACTGTACAGATTGATTCCTAAATATTTTCATTATCTAAGATGGTATTGTAAAGGATGCACTTCTCCTACTTTCTCTGTCTGTGAGTTTATTGCTTATATACAGAAATACTATTAATTTTCGAGTGTTGACTTTGCATTCAGCTAAGTTGCTGAATTTAGTTAGTCTGTAAGTCTTTAAGGGGTCCTCTATGTAGAGTATCATGTCACCTGAAAATAATAATTTAAATTCTTTTCCTATCCTGATTACTTTTGTTTCTTTCTCCTATGTAGTTGTTCTGGTTAACGTTTCCTCAACTATACTGAATGGGAAAGGTAATAGTGGACATACTTGTCTTGTACCTGATTTTAGAGTGAAAGCTTTCAGTTTCTGACCATTTAATAAAATGTTAATTGTTGGTTTGGCATAGTTCAGTATCATCAAATTAAGTTAAAAGTCCCCTATTCTGATTTTCTATAGCTTTTAAATTCGTGAATGGTGTTAGACTTTGTTAAATGCTTTTTCTGCTTCTATTGAAAGGGTTACAAGATTTTTGTTTTTGGTCCTGTTAATATGGTATATTACATTTATTAATTCGAGTATATTGAAGCATCCCTGAATCTCTGATATGAATCTAAATTTGTCATGGTATATGATCTCCTTTATTATTAGCTGCATTCTACTTGCTAGCATCTTTTTTTTTTTTTTTTTTTTTTTTTTTTTTTTTTTTTTTTTTTTTTTTTTTTTTTTTTTTTTTTTTTTTTTTGTCTTTTTGACACAGGGTCTCACTATACAGTTGAGGCTGGCCTTGAGCTCACTTTTGTAGCCCAGGCTGGTCTCGAACTTGCACCAATCCTCCTGCCTCAGCCTCCTGAGTGCTGGGATTACAGGCATGAGCCACCACGCCCGGCTACTTGCTAGCATCTTATGGAGAATTTTTGTGCCTAAGTTCATTAGAGAAATTGGCCTGAAGTTTTCTTTTAGGTTGGATTGTTCTCTGGTTTTGGAATTAGGGTAATACTTGCCTCCAGAAATGGTTTTGAAAATATTGCTTTCCTTTATTGGTAATTTGTTTGTTTTTTCCAGCTATTTTTAATATTTTGTTCTTGTGTTGAATTTCTGAAGTCTCATTATATGCTGTTGATTTATTTAGATCATGGCTATTTGGAACTTGCTGTGCTTCATTTATGTGTATGTCAAATTTTTTATCCATGTTTTCTACCATTACTTCTGCAAAGTGGTTTTTAATGTTATCTGCACTATATCTACTCTTTTCACTGACTCCAATCAATCTTATGTTGTTCTTTGCTCATTTGGTAGCTGTTGGATTTTGTGTGTGTGTGTGTGTGTGTGTGTGTGTGTGTGTGTGTGAACACTTGTTCTTTTTAATATATTTTTCTTTTCCTTGTCCCTAGTTGCATTCCTTTTTGTTTTCTGCTTTGATGCTTGTAGATTTCTTGTTAGGATTTCCTAGGTTGGTATGTTCCTCAAGGATGTCTTCTAGAGCTATAGGTTGTACTTGGTCTTTTTGTCTATCCCAAAAACTTACATTCCCAATATATTGAAAATATAAAGTTGCTATTTTTTTACTGAAGGAAAAGTATAGAGATCTAAACCATGAGCTAGAGGAAAAAGAAAGTAGCAAGAGAAGGAAAGGATAATGGAAAAGAAAACAAAAAAATTCAGGAAGCAAAAAAACAAAAAAGAAAAGAAAGCATGGAGAAACAGCAGTCATACAGAAAGAAAAACAAAACATGTCAAAACATGTTTTCAAAGAAAAAAAAAGAGAAGAAACACACACACACCCAACAACAACAAAAATAAAGTAAAAATAAACAGCAAAGCTAAACACTAACCCAGTAGATTACCAAGAGGAAAACCCATCAGACAGAGGAAAAATAGCTCTGTTCTCTCTAGCCTTTAAAAAGAGAGTAGGCTGGTGGGATAACTCAGTGAACTAAATGCCTGTTTAGGCAAGCACAGGGTCTGGGGTTCCATCCCCAGCACTACATACTGCACAATGCCACCCTGAGGGTGTTGAGTTGGTAGCCAAGTCTGGGCATGGCGGTGCACCTATAATCCCAGCACTGAGGAAAACAGGAAGATCAGTATGTGTCAGGTGCATAGTGAGACCCTGTACCAAATACATACAGAAGAAAAGAGAGAGAAGAAGAGGAAGAGGAGAGGGGGAGAAAAAGAGGAGAGAGAGGAAGAGAGGAGAGGTGAGAAAATGATACTATTTGTTCACTTCTATTCTGCATGTCTTTGTCTCCAGTGGTCTACCTGACTTGCTTCCTGGTGGCTTGTGTTGTTCCTGTTGCTTTGGAATTTGCTGTGCCACTAGTCGCGCCTATCCATTCTGTGTAGTATAGCTGTAGTGCTACTGTATTGCTGGCTTTCCCACTGGTCTTGTCCCTAAGTCCTGTCTTATATCCCTTCCCATAGTTGCTGCTGTGCTGGGTCAATGGTGTAAACTAGAAACCATTTCAGTATGTGTTCTGCCAGTTGTCACAGCTCTGTATCATTGGTGTAAATAAGAGCCTGTCTTGTATTCATATCTTTGCATTTCATTTTTTATGATTGTGAATTAAGGAGTGTTTCTTTCTCATAAGATTTTATAAATATCTCTGAACAGTTGGTTTTAATTCTTTCTTAAATACTTGCTATAAATGACCAGTAATGCATTCTTGGCTTTGGTCTAACTTTATGAGCAGTTCTTATATTTCTGAGTCAAGTGCTTTACTTATTTTTCTAAAGCTAGTTTTCTGTCTACTGTAGAGTTATTTAGACAATTTGTGCTTTAAAAAAAAATCTGATTTTTTTCCCCTACCTAATTTACTGGCATATTGTTCACACTTACTATTTCTTCATGATTCTTTTATGTAATAAAATCAGGTGATCTTGACAGTTTGAATGTTGTCTTTTTATTTTGATCAATTTAAAGATTTGCCAGCTTTACCTGTCAAATATTGTTTGGTCTTTAAAGTCTTCTCCTTTTGGGGCCCGGTGGGATGGCTCAGTGGTCTAAAGCCCCTGCTTGGGAAAGCTTGGGCTGCGTCAGGGACCTCGGTTCGATCCTCGGCACCACATGCTGCACCAGCCCTGCCCTCGGGGCGTGCTGAGCCGGCCATAAAAATGAGTGAATAAACAAATAAAGGTTCTGAAACGAGAAATAAATAAATAAGTAAAATAAAAAATTCTTTAAAAAAAATAATAAAGTTTTCTCCTTTTTAAATTACCTTTTAATTTCTTTTCTAATCATTTTTTAATTTCCTTTATCCAGCTTGCCTTAGGCTTCATATGTTCTGCTCTTTTTCCAGTGTCCTAAGATTTTGTTTTCAGTTGTTCTGGTAAAGCAACTAGCTACTTGGTGTATTTAGGTTTCTTTTTATGTGCATATTCACTTTTCTCTCATTGCTGTTAAGAATTTTTCTTGAGCTTTACATTTTTATTGTTGTGTCTGTGCTTGATCTCTTTCAATTTATTCTGCTTGGAGTTTTCTTAACTTTTTGGAGGTATAACTCAACGTTTCATCAAGTTTTTCTTTCTTCTTTGCTGTACTCTCCAGATGGCATAGCCTCTTTCGATCCCTAAGAATGCCACTTATACATTTGTCCTCTCTGTTTTGAATCACAGGTAGTGAATTTTTCCTTTCAGTTGTAGTGTGTTTTAACTCTGGAAAGCCTACTTGGTTCTCTTTTGCAATTTCAACCTCCGTGTTGATCCTGTCACACAGAGGAGACATTGTCATCAGACCCAGCTTTTTCAGCATGATTTCTTTCAGTCCCATGAAGTGTCTGTCTTTGGCAATGGAAAGTCTGATGCATTGCTGCTGAGGGGGCATAATTGTGAGCAGGTTCTCAGTTACTTGGGCTGCCAGAGGTCTCAGAAGGGTAATCTTGAATTACCCCTTTCTCCTGTCAACCTCCTGTTGTCCACACACTCTTCTACTTGCCTGCTGAATGTTTGCTTTTCTTAGGGCATTAGGGCATACATTGTCCTACAGTCTGATTCAATTAGACTCTGGCCCTTTGCTGGAGCATTTGTTGCATATAGTCTGTGAGGTGCTCTGTGATGCCAAGGAAGGCTTCTTAGCTGTGTTTTCTGGTGGATTTGTCTAGTCAATAGCTGGCCTACTGATTAGCTTATTGCCCTCTTAGAACTATAGGCACTGTTCTTTTGCTTACCACCAAAATCTTCAGTTTTAAGAGCGCTCTTAGGTTTCCATTCCCAGACTTTATGTTTCAAATAAATCTGTTTCTCTGAGAAATGCTTCAGAAATCTATGCTGTGCCTTTTCCTCTGGGCAAAATCTCTGAGGCCCTGACTTTGATTGGAAGAGGAATAATGTTCTCACTGTGAGTGACAACCTACTTCACGGGGAAGAAGTTACAGGCCCTGCTTCCTTAGTTTGTCGGTCTTTGCAAGAACCTCTGCCCTGCTTGCACGCTGGTGCAGTGGCAATCAGGGCCCTATGGGCCAGCCATCCTGTGGTTGGGGTAGGACGTCCATTCTGCCAAAGGAACTAGGAAAAAAGGACCTGGGAACCCCCTGAAGCACACTCCTCAGATTTGGCCTTTTTAGTACAAAACGGAAGGAACCAAATGGCAGCTTGCTTTCCTGGGGAAAAGGCATGCCATTGACTGAGAAGTGGCAGGGAGAAGGAGCACATTTTCTTGATTATGCATGTCCAGATTAGAAGTTCCACCACAAAGCTGGCCAGCGGGAAAGTCGTGAGTGACCTCTTGCTGTCCTTACTGTGCTTAATTAACTCTAGTCTCTGGAATAGCACTGACTTGTTTGCTTGTTCCCACAGGACAATATCCAGAGACATAAAGTAGTTGCCTTTAAAGTCTTGGATCTGATTGAGAAATAAAAGTAGAGGGTTAGTTTTTCACCCTTAAAATCAGTGGCAAATTTTCTTTATTAGTGTAACCATGTTCTTGATCTGTTGTGGTTATTTCTGTTACTGATTTCTTCCTGTGCTTATATTAGAAATTTACTCTCTCCAGATTTTGGAGCAGCTGTGGAAGAAGTAGGCTTAATGCCTACTCTATAATAAAAGCTAGGATAGATTGTCAAAAAGATAATAGCATTGTCCAAAAGCCTTCAGTGTGACCTCTGAAAGGAGGTGGGAACAGTAACGGTGGGGTAGCCCCTGTGGTTTTCAGGTGTGTCAGTTTGTGTGTGGAGAACTGCGATTATTCTTTCTGCTCTGTTAGTATGGATCAAGCAAGGTAGAAAGCTGGCAGTGCTTATGCCAATAACCTGCTTTTCTTTTCATTAAGCTGCACAATTTCAGTGTTGCTCTGCCTAGAGAATAGTCTATAGAGCTTTAAGAAAATTTGATTGCTTTGCAGAAAAACTGAACATTTTATCAAGAAAATTTACACTTATACTTTGCAAATTGAATAGTGTGCTGTCTTTTTCAAAAATTATTTGTGGTTTTAAGAGACAGTTTTAAAAATAGTGCAGTTGTGCCTGTCCTTTTTTAAAAACTTATGTATTTGGTACAGGGTCTCATGCAACTTAGACTTGTAGTGATCCTCCTGTTTGCAGCCTCTCCAGTATTAGGATTTTAGGCATGCACCACTACACCCAAATTACTTCACCAGCTCAGTGCACTAAGACCTGGGGCCGGTATGGCATGCAGTACTAGGGACTGAACTTGAGTCCTTGCACTTGCCAAAGTAGGCACTCAGTCCACTGAGCTATCTCACTGGCCCTTTGTACCTGTTCTTCATTGTAACTCAAAAAAAGAAGTCTTGGAATAGAAAATTAACTATAATTTGAAAGTTAATTTTCTCCTAGTATTTTGAATTCAAACTGTAAAGTTATCTTTGGTCAACCCATGTTACTACTGTCTCTGAACCTGAATGTTACATTGATGAAGCATAGACATTACACATGATACAAGTTTTCCTGAATATTAGATTAGATAGCAGTTCTGCCTCTGGAGCAAGACATACTCAGTAAAATTCTGTACTTGGAAGGAAAGTTACATTTCAAGAGCTCTGCATTGCTGGTGATTAAGAAAGTTGTGCAGCAGTGTTTTCATTTTTCATATCATTCACTGATTAATGAAGTAGGAAATTTCCTATTTATTATCCACATATTTGTGGATAACTTCTGAAGCAAAAAAAGGCTAACTTATTTTGTAGCTTTCAACATTTATGATTAATTTTTTGCACTTGCACTATGTGCCAGAAACTGTTCGATCTCAGTATTTTTCTTTTCAGAAATTATTTTTAAAATAATATACTTGGCTGTAAGTGACATAAATAAAATGTGTCCCTTGAGAATGTAAACTATATGGCCACACATGCATTATTTTATGTTCTTGCTGATGCAGTGGGAGCATTAGTGTTGATATTTCCTGTTCCTACATAAAACATTTTCAGTTAAGATGACATAAGCTCTTTTTATTCCCAATTTTTATTTAAGAGAGTAACTTGTGAAATTTAGAGAAAACAGTTGGCGATCTTTTTTATTATCTGCTTTTTGCTCATTATAAACTTACTGTAGTTTCCAGATTTATCCCAACAGCTTAGACTTTTTTTTTAGAAAAAATTCCATGACCAAAATATATCTTTTCACACACTTTCCTTAACAAGACTTCAGCTGACATTGCTCGCAATGCAGTTTATATGAAGTTGGTCAGTTTCTTTTTTTTACTACTTGCCATACTTATGGCTTTACTAGTTATTGTACATAATACACTTTTAAATGGCCTTTTTTTTCTGATATTAGAGATAATTCATGATTAATGAGCAACACACAGAAAATGCCAGAAATTAACAAAACACTATTGAGGTCAGGTCTAACTAATGATATAGGAAGAATTTTTGTAGTGATCAGTTAGTATGTTCTCTTCTCATGAAGTATTTCAGTAAATTAATGTCAAGTTCTTTGTAGCTCCAATATCTGTGTTCTCTCTGTTTCACCATTATACTGTATTGGTCTCCTGGCTACAAATTATAACTAATGCATACTCAGTCATACATATACTCTTTTGTTTAAAGCAGCTATAGTGGTTTGACCATAGAATCTAACTTTTTTTTTTTTTTTTGTATTATAGGGAAGGGTTTACAGGGTATTCAGGCTCTCACTACTAGATTGGACTTGAAGTGATCCACCTGTTTACAGCCTTATAAGAGCTGGGATTATAGGCGTGAGCTACTCAGTTGCCATCTCAGTGTGCCCCAGGGATGGCGAAGACACAGCAGGCCCAGAGAACCAAACTCCCAGCCCCTGTGCCTATAGCATCTAACTTCTAACAGCCTCTATTTCCTCAACTACCCACTGACTGTATTAACTGTACCTACCTCACCATAATATAAGTAAATTATTTTCACACATCAGTTAGAACAGTGCCTGGTATATATGAGTACTTAATAATGACTTAATATTTTATTATTTGAAAAAACTATAATTATTAGCCTTTTAAATATTATTTTACTGTTCCTTATTCATGAAATCAAAACATGGAGATCTACTTACCAGAATACTAGTATTAACTATCTTAACTGTATTAATACAGCTTTAACTGTATTAATATAAAGGCATGTATTACTTGGATATATTAATATTTTCTAAATAAAGTAGAAAGAATACTGCTGTAAATGAAAGAATATGAAAATAAGAGATCATAAAAGCATGTAACAAGCACAGCTAATCCAAGTTTGATATTTGCTCATTGTCAAAAATGTGTCGACTGACCAAAAATGTCGGGACAGTGAGCCTCGGTCTCCTACACCCAGGTAGCTCAGCCAGGGAATTTAGGATTTTGGTGCATGTCAGCTTAAAATTCATTTTTGTAATAGATTCTTGAGTCTGGGTTTACTGAAGCATAAATGCCTATGGTTTTATCCTGTCGACAAAGATATGTGGAAAATGAAATAGTCATAAATATGACTGAAACATTTATTAAATTGCCAACAGGAAAGTAAAGGTCCTAGCTTAGTGTGTGTGTTTTTTACAACTTTAGTAAAATATCACTTAATAACTCCCATCCTCTTTATATGCTGGGTAACTTTAAGCCCACATTCTGCTTACAGAAATAGTTGAGTTTATCTAAAATTACCTGTAATGATAAACCAAGAAAACCCCTTTATTGATATTCTCTAAACAGAAGTGATTATATCCCTAAAGTAAAGTCCATAGTCTGATATTCAAATTTGGAAGGTTTACATGTATTCTGAGAATGCTGTCATTAAAATTTCTTTGTCTGATAGTTCTAATGGTTTATGAAAATGTGTAAGACATTAGTGAAATACTTATTCATATTTTTAGTAAGAATTTGACCTGCTGTTTACTGTGCTGATGGAAAGCATATAATCAAGACATTTACAATCCTTTTTATACTTGAAGCCCATTTGTAGAAATTTTAAATATGCATATTGTAATAAGTACTCTGAGGGACAGAAAAGCGTCTTTGGGAGAGTGGATCGAATTTAATTTCAGATGATTGGGTAGGAAATTGCCCTTTGAAAAAATGGCATTCCACTGAGGCCTGTTGTTAGTTGGGATGGCCTAAGTTGTGCCTCTGTAACCAACAGCCACAGAACCTCTGCACTTTCTTCACTAATATGCAAGTTACTTCGCTTTACTCTATATAATGAAGATTAACCTCAGCTTACCCCATATAACCATGCCTCCTGCGTTAATCATTAACCCTGAGACCAGGAACATAGGTGACAAATGGCTCTGCAGATTACAGTGCAAAAAAGGAGGATGTGGTATTAGCACACCAACCTTTCAAAGGACGGTGTGGTTCTTTGCAGATTATTGGTCATTAAAGTCACAGGTTGTAATTACACTTACATGAGTGAAGAGGTGACTGTCACCCCATGTGCCTGAAGTGAGAAGATAGATGTTGATGAGTGAGCTCCACTAATGCCTTCTAGCTGAAGAATGAGAAGGGACTCACCATCTTAGGAGTTGAAGAAATGAAGTGGCTGGTGAAGGAGACTTTCTGGGACAGGTGGAAGTAGGCAATACATGCCTTTAGGAAGAACAACAGTGCAACTGGACTGTTAGGAATAATGACATCGTATAAAATCAGTGTCAGTTATTTTGAAAGCTTTCCCATCTTGCATTAAAAATGCGAATGTGTTAAGAGTGACCAATATGAAAATCATTTTCTGATTTTTTCATTTATTTAGATTATTTTCATTAGTTATCTAGGGAAATATCTCTAGATTATGTATGAAAACTTTCCATATTTATTCCATTTGGTGGATGTGCAGTGGTTTGGGGTATGAAATTATATCACCTTTTTGAAGGCTTTTGTTTAGGGGTAAATCTCTTAGTTTTGTTTTTTGTGGTACCAGGGATCAAACTCAGACCCTATAAATCTTCTAGATTTATAAAAACAGCTGTTTTATTTCATCTTTGATTTGCCTTGTCCAAGACAGCCACTAGAAGAGATGAAGGTCTAAAGGTTAAAATTGTGTAGTAAGAGAACACAAGGAAAATGACACAATATCCTGAACATAAAATTCTTCTTATGATAGATTGCTAAAGTGAAATGTGGCTAATTTTCTACAGTTTAACTCCGAGAAATGCCTTCAAATAAGTCACATATTTAAAGGATAAGTTTAATGCAGTCCTAGAAAATAATATAAAGTTCCTTTAATCATTTAATCATTTAGGAAAGCTCTACTGTTAAGAAAACAGTTGTAAGTATAATATATTGACAACTTTGGGGCCAGCAAGATAGCTCAGCTGTCTAAAGCACAGTTCAATCCCTCACACCACAAGTTGCACTATCCCTGGCCCTAGGGTGTGCTGAGTAATCCACAAAAAAATTATCAATATTGTATATATATAATTTTAAAAATCTGGAATACAACAAAGGACATTTCAAGGAAACTGTCATGTACGTATCACCCAAATGGAAAAGAAAACTAAATTTTAAACAAATAGCACTGATCATTTCTTACTTTTTCCTCTCCTTTAAAAATAAAAGTTTATGCATAAAATATAAATCCTTATATTCCTTTTATTCTTCTTTTCTCCTTCTTTCCTACCTTTCCCAGAGTTTTTATGAATTATTGTCTGTAGTCTGCTCATCTGTGTGTGTGTGTGAGTGTGTGTGTGTGTGTGTGTGTGTGTGTGTGTGTGTAGCTGGGGACCCTATGTGACCCAGCCAGGCTGGGTGTGCCCTCTGCCATTCTGGACCGCACTCTCGAGCCCCATTAATTTGACTTAATCCTGTTGGCCAGACATTGAAATTTTGTTTATGATGACTTTTCTTTTACAGAAAATTTTAGTTTACCTACTTCCCTACTACTAATTATTATTATATAATTAGTTATAATTTCTGCTTGGAAATATCAAATTTCAGGCCAGGGAGATAGCTCAGTGGAATAAGTGCTTGCCTGGTAAGCACAAGGTCCTGAGTTCAGTCCCTGGCACTGCAGAAAGAAAGAAAGAAAGAAAGAAAGAAAGAAAGAAAGAAAGAAAGAAAGAAAGAAAGAAAGGAAGGAAGGAAGGAAGGAAGGGGAGAGGGAAGAAAGGAAATGTCAAATTTGTGAGTATATTAAAATAGTCAGTATTGTTTATCTAATGCTTATGTAAAACATCTTGAAAGGACTTAGCATTATCACTAATGAGAAAGGAAATAAATGACAGCGCATTCAAGTATGAATGATACAACACTGTGAAAGAAGTGTAGTTCCATGAGAGTATAAAAATTTGAGTGTTGATGAAAATATGTAATGTAACCATTGTTAAATTTAAACAATAAAAAAAATTGAAAAAAAATAAAATTAAATTAAAAAATAAAAATTTGAGTGAACTTTTACACTAAATATGTAGGTTTTTTCCTGTCCTTTCCCCTCAGCCATTCATATGTAATCAGTGTTTGGAGGCATGTTAGACAACCCAGTCGATCATAGGCTCCCATCACATACGTGGTGGAAAATGTTACAGCAGAGCATCCGGGTCAGACATAATTGCAGGATTGAAATGCTCCTAAGTAGCTTCTACTGGCAACCAGATTTGTCCACTCTATCAAGAAGATTGTTTCTGAAAGGAAATATTACATATTTAAATTTTTTCCAGCTATTGTTACTTAAAATATTTTAAGAACAATTGATTCACATAAAATATTAAAGTCCTTGAGATCCCCTCATCTCCCCATAGATCCAGACAACCCATTTTTCATTGCTTGGAATATTTTTATGGGTTCAAAGTCGTTACATTTCATGTTCCTCACAGACTTACTTGTCCTGAGTATTTCATTAAGATTTTAACATAAACTTAGTGGAAATTCAGAACTTGAAAATGGGCAGGACTCTTAAGGTTTTTTTAATCTGCTGCCCCAAATGTATTAAATTGCTTTTGAACTGTCAACCCTTTCCAAGATAAGTTGAAAAGTCAGCCAAGACCAGGCAGTTTTCATCTTTAGGCAGTGTGCATTCCCTCTGTGACTCTGGATGTCATAAAGCACTTCTTTCTTGTGTCAACTCTACTCAGACCAGCCCGTCTAACTCCTTCCTATCTTGGAAACTTTGTAGTTGGTCTCTGTTGGCAAGTTAGCCTGGTGATAGAGTAGGTTTTCACTATGATCCTTACAAAGAATCTTCACTAAAGCAATAATGCGTGCCTTTGTGAGAACTAAGCCTCATGCAGACATCTAAATATGGCAGGTGATGTGTGAAAGATGAAAAGAAAGTAGTGTTCTAAGGGAGAATGCTATCAATATATGACTGCTCTAAAGTTCTAATCTAAACTTAAGACACACAAGCAAAGAATGATCTTTGCCCATGAATTTTACCCCCACCCATAAAGTATACATATAGTAAAAAATATCTTGAAGTCCTCTCATTTCAGCTAACATTTCAAACTTTTAATATTTCCATTGTGAATAGACCTACCTCAGTTAGCGGTCCATTTCAAAAACAACAGAAACCAAATGTGGCTCACTGAACTTAAAATAGTAACAGAAGGAATAGCTAATGGAAAGATTGAGTAGATCATGGAGTCTGCAGGCAGGCTAAGAAACGTGGAGAAGAGGGGCAACTGACAAGAGGCCTCCAGCAGGAGACATGCTGAGGCCCTACCATTAGTCCCTGTCAGTTCCTGTGCTGCCTGCACCATCCTCCTGGGGCTGAAAATTTCCAAATACGTGTCTTTGCCTGAGTCCCTCTCACCAGGACTCCCACAGTGGAACATTGTCGAAATGGGAAGGGGTTTTGGATGCAGGACAGGCTAAGTAGACTTACAGTTTCCCTCATGATATGTTTTGAGTGATTTTCATGAGATTATAAATCCATTTTTGTGAGAAATTGAGCTTTAGAATGAAACAACGTTAAAAAATGGTGCATACCTCACTTTATCTTTTTAGGTAAATAATGTTTGTGTTTGCTCCTGGAATATTTGATTATAAAAGGAAACCCAGCCTTACTGAACAGTAAGCCATCGCTTACTGTTCCATGTGTGTATATTACAATAAACTGTCTCTAGTTACCTAGGAATTGGAACAATCTGCTTATAGGGTGGAAACATGGTAGGCAGAAAATGTATGAGTGGATTTGTAGAAATATGAGGAAGATATATTTTCCAGTAGAAATTTTCAAGTTCAGTTTCCTTTCAACAGTCAAGGACAGAATATATTATTGCACATCAGGGCAATGCTAATATAGTATATATAGTTTAAAATTTAAAAATGTCTTACATAAAAGGCATGTTGCCATTATCCCCTCAGAATGCTTCCTCTAGCTTCGAACACACTTGTCCCACTGTTCTTGCTGTTTTCTGAAGCAGTTCTGGAAGTCCTCTTTCATGTCTTTGCACGCCATGATACAGAATATGGTGAGGGTCAGTACTTAGGGAGTGGTATTCAAAAGGAAGGCCATCTTGTGAAACATGATGGTGTGTCTTCATGCACAAGTCTGGGACTCTGCCCCTTCTGGCTGCTCCCAAGTTCAGAATGGCCACAAAAAAGTAAATATGCTAAACTGAAGCCAGCAAAGATATTCAGTGGAAGACTTACAGAGTTGCTTCAGAAAGTGGCACGAATCATGAGCCAAGTAAATGGAGGGGAGAGAATTTTGAAAGGAACTGATGGAAATATGTGTTTCATTGTATACTTTTAACATAAACCATCATATATATATATATATATATATATATATATATATATATATATATATCACAGTACATATTCAAACAAGCAAGCATTTGACTAGAAAGCTTTAAATTTACTTGAGTATCAAGATGTTTTTGTATGACCAGAATGTTCACGAAATTTGGCAGTGTGCAAACATCCACCTGGAGTTCCCTTTAGTGCTGAGCACAAGCCAGACAGAGCCTGCCCTGTAATCTCAGACACTGCAACCTCATTGTCTGCCCTACCCAGGATCTGTCTGCTTTCGGACAGGCATGCAACATGTGCTCTGGTAAGGAGGCGGAGGCCGCAAGTAGATAATCTGAGTGCCAGATAACATCATGGAGAAGCAGCCACTGACAGCAGTGCTTTCGGTGCCCGGGCAGAACAGCACTGCTGGAAGAAAGACAGAGGCATGATGGGCTGGGGAGATAGCTCCGAGGCACAAGTGCCTGCTGGGCAAGTGCAAGGTCGTGAGTTCAAACCCTGGTCCCACAAAAAAAAAAAAAAAAAAAAAAAAGACAGAGGCATGAATCAAGTGGAGGCCGTTTCTTGCACATCACAGAAATGGATAGACGCCATGCTTTTATATTTGTCCATTGTATTTTCTGATGAGGAAAAAAGGGTCTTTTCCCTGAGTAAAAATTATGTGGGTCTGGAATTTCTCTTTGCAAAATAATTTATTTCTGGCTGCACAGGATTAATTTTCAGGCCGTGAAACCTGGCTTTGATTCCAAACAGATCTTTGGGAAAGAGGGAGCTTGAATTGAGAAAATAATGGTAAGGAAGCAGATTATTTCTTGGAAGGCTCTAGCTCTCCATTTAAGTGGTTTCTTCCAGCTTTCACATCCAAAAAAGGTTTTATCCATATATAATTATGATGATCAAAGCTACAGTGAAGTTTACGTAGACTTTTCTGTCTCCTTCCGTTTACCTTACATTGGCAGTATAACGACATAATGAAATAAATCATAGAAAAGTGTTTTGTAAACTAGAGTGATCCGCAGTGTCCATTTATTAATGGCCATGGTGAGAAAAGAAGCCAGGTGCTGAGCCTTTATTAAAAACCAGACATTGTGCTTAGTGCTTGGAAGTTTTGACCTTATGACATGCATATCCTTGCCATGTAATTTAGGTAACATTCTCTTAGTTTATAGGATTTACTTTACAAATGAGGGCATTGAGTTAAAAAAGAAAAACCTTACTGAAGACCCTGAGAGAGCGATCAGCAAAGCTTGTGTTCTGGTTGTGAATCTAGAACCTCCTGACTGCCACCCTGTGCTCCTAAGCCACTGTACCACATTTTCTACAGAGCCACAAAATATGAACCTTTCCTGCTGAGATTTTCACATAAATAAAACTACCTGAAAATCTTAGTGCCACATGGAATAAATAAAGAATCCTCTCCTGATTGCCTTTAGCTTTAAGAAGAAATTTGAGAGAACTGATTAAATGAGTTATTTCTGATTCACCAATGTTTTTCATTTGTAACCTTGGGTAAGTAGCCCAATTTCACTGTACCTAGCTAGTCTACTCATCTGTAAAATGGGCAGAAGACTAGTAAATGTTCCATAGTGGTGTAAGGAAAGTATTTATAGTAAAGATGTAGTATAACTATATATATGTGTGGATGTACTTATGCAGATGCCATTAGGTCATTATCTAGCACAGCAGCGTGGAACCATAACCTTTCCATTGTCAGCCATGAGGGATGAGAGTGTAGGCCCTAGATGAATAGACATGGTGTTTGATATATATATATATATATATATATATATATATATATATATATATATATATAGATATAGATAGATAGATAATAGATAGATAGGTAGATAGATAGATATAGATACAGATATCAAACAATCTGAGGAAATAGAAAAACTCAGCTGTGATCACTTATAAATATCATTATAATATTATTTAGTATCATTAACAATTAAGGCAGTAGTTAGCTGCTGCGTTTTGAGTGCCACAGTTGTATCACAGAATTCTGATGTTCTCTGCCTTATTGATGGGAGTAGCTATGTTGTCAGGAGGAAAGCTGCTTGCGTGGAAAGTGTCATTTTATCAAATGTGTTTCAGGCAACCACGTTTGAGGGATTCCAGGGACTCACGCGCTGATAAAGCGAGATAAGTATTTGCCAAAGTGTGTTTCATCCCACACTAGTCTGCAGCAATGCTACTCAATAAAACATTTTATGAGCAAATAAATTTTAAAATCTGTCTAGCAGAGCCTCATCCTGGGAGTTAGCTATGCACAGGAGTACATCAAGGAGTGTATCCAGGTCTCCTGGAAGGCGGGGGGTTTCCTGTGCACAAACTAGTCACATAGTTTCCTGCCCCCAGAAAGCCCGATGTATTCAATTCTAATATATTCACCTATAGAATCATTTTTGATAGTATATTTTGACTAATAGACTGTGGAACTGGCACTCTGTTAACCATAAAATGTGGACAATACTGAACTAGACCATATTTCTGGACCGTGGCTCAGTAGGAATGTCTTGTCATGAAAGGTTGCTGGTATCCTAGAGCCCATCCATTGTAGATTTACAACTGCTATTTTATGTTGGGTACTACAGGAAGACGAGTCAAGAGGCCAGAGCTCTTGTACCATATCTTTTGACTTCAGGCCAGTTGCTGAAACTGTCTGGATGTTGCTGTCTTATTGTCAGTTGTATATGAATAGATCTCATAATTTCTAAGGATGTTCTATCTCTAGAGATTACTAAAAATGGTTAAAATTTAAATAATCTTTCACAGTTCTCACAGTGTTCCCCTTCTTTCTCCCTCTCCCGCTCTCTACTTCTTCACTCTTTGTGGTACTAAGGGTTGAACTCAGTGCCTCGTACATGCTAGGCAGCCACCTCCCCTGCCCTCAGAATGCTCCTGTGTGCCTTACCTAGGATGAGTTTCATGACTTTTGGAAAGCAACAGCAAAGTGTAGCTGCTATGTACCACTAAAGATTAAGTTAGAACTGTGTTGAGCAGTTAGGCTTACTTTGCAGATAAGATGCCTGGAAGATTGCACACACTGCCAAGATATTCTGTAGTCTATCACCACTGCAACCCCCTTGGCATTGAAGTAATACTTGTGTTCCATCCACTCAAGAGAACAGAAGCTAAGGTGCTGATATGATTGGAAGTAGGACAGACTGTATTACCATGGAATAGCTTCTGAAAAATAATTTCATTAGCTAAAAAGGATTTTCTTTTTTTTAATAAAAGTAAAAAGGATTTTCATGCTAACAGCACTAGAAAGTCTACATCCACACAAATGTTCAGCAATCTGAGACACACTGATCCTCTAGAGACATCAGAGCATGTCAGGAAGCATTTAATAAAACAGGCTAATTTGCTTACAGGATAAAAGTTGTAAAGAGGCTTAAAGCAAGGGAAAGAGTAAATCCTTACAGAAAAGTGATTCTTAGGAAGAACTAGTGCTCACACACAAAACTGTCCTCCCATGGTGGTCAGTTCTACTGAGAGGTAATAGAGTATGGTGATTAATAGCATGGCTTTTGGCACCAGGTGAAACTATCATTCAGATTTTACTCCACTTGTGCACCATCTGTGGATTTGGGCAATTTTATTTGACCTAGGTCACCCTCCTGTCATTATCTGTAATGGAAAAGTATTCATAGCAATCAAATAAAGCTGTATACAGATTAAACAAAATGGTAGTTACAAAACACAGCATAAACTTCAGTGTTGAAGCACATGCACACAGAGGGTTCGCAAACACAATAAGGATGAGTAAGAAACAGAAATTATTATGGGAGATTTTTGTCCCCCAGACTTTTTAAAGTCATTTTCTTTTTCCTATAACTAGCCACTAAGTCTAGACTGCCTTTGATTTTCATTGTTGTTTTCATGGGTTCACCTAGTTTCAAACTTAACCCATTAAGGAACTACCTTTAACACCAGAAGTTGTTTTACTCTTCATTCTCTCTTTTCCTGGGAAAATACATATTCTGGTATGTATCCCTAGAACTTTCTGGGATGCTAGAAATAATCTGTGTGTTGTCCAGTACCATAGCCACTAACCACCATGTGGCTTCTGAACACTTGACATGTGGCTGGTGTGACTAAGGAACTGAATGTTTATTTTATGCCATCTAAATTTTAAGTTTAAATTGAGAAAGCCACATGTGGCTTTGTGGGTAGCATTTTGGTCCACACAGCTAAACATGATAATAAGCCACATCAATGTGCAGTTTTACCGCTGGTTCTTCCAGATAGTCAATTTCATGTCACAGAGAGAATCTACTGCTAAACAAAAAAAAAAAGAAAAAAATTGCCCTTTTTTAAAAGACAAGTACACAGTATTTTTTGCCTTTTTTTTTTTTTAAAGACAAGTACACAGTATTTTTTTCTGGTAAGGTACCATCAGCCACATTACCTAAAATGCCTGAAGATGTAAAGTTATTTTTATTTAAACCCAGAAACTTTTTCTGTCATTTAATTACTTTTCTGTTTGTGTCTTTACCTTTTAGGTTTTATTTTGAAATTCACATTATTTATATCACAGGTTCTAGGCTGTTAGTGCTCAGGTCTCATCTGCTATTGATGATATTCACTGCTTAATATTTTTTGCCACACTGTGCACTCTTTCTGACATCTGATCCTCCAAACCAATAATTTAACTTGAAATAATGGCCATCCGTTTTTCTCTGTTTCTATTTTGAGACTGAATGCTGACTGATTTAGGTGGTATTGGGAAGAGAACCCTGGAAGGCCTAGATGGTAGATAAACACTCCTATTCTTGAGCTACACCCCTAGTCTAGAGTGTGAACTAGAACCCTGACCCTGAACCGAAGACTTCAGTCTTTTCCTTTTCCTTTTCCTTTGTCTCTTCCTAAGGTGAGTTTCCTCACTGCCTATACTAGTAAATCTCTATATGTTTTGCTGATGCTTACAAGTCTGCCTGGCATGGAAGGTGTGACCACTTTTGTTTTATTCAGTTGTTACTGCAGTACTGTGGCATTTTTACTAAAATGTTGCAGAAGGATCCTCTTGACCCTTCTTGGTGTTCACTCATAGAATCTGGGTGTATGAGGTATGGTCAGAACATACAGTGAATGCTTACATTCTGAAAGTTCTATCTTTCAAAGTCAATAAAGGAATAAGAAAATTCCATGAAAAAGAAGGCTTATGAAATTCATGATTACCAAACCTACGTTACAGAAAATATTGAAGAGTCTCCTAAGTAGAGACCTTGAAATCCACAAAGACAAAAAATCTGATGAGGTAAATACATCAAACAGAATGAGCAGTTAGACAAAAAGGGAAAAATAAAGAAGTCAACAACAGAAAATATTTTTGCAAAAAGCAGTAAATGTTTATAATTTTGACTTTGATTAACCTGTATGCTGTATCTGTGATCTAAGCAACTACATCAAGGATAGCAATGTGTAATATATAAACTATGATTGAATACTTCTCATCTTAGTCTTCTACATGTGTACCATTTCTTTTTGTTCTATCCATTTTGCTTTATCAATTTTGATATAAAGATGGCACATTTGTCAATTAATAAGCTAATATCAGCACTTTACCATACTTCTATTTGTATCACCTCAGTTTTCCTCTTCCTCTTGTAAGGCCCAAGTCAGAATATTGCATTATTTGTGGTCACCATTTCGCTTTATGTTTCTCTTCACCCTGGTAATTTCTTAGTCTGACTGTTTTTTACAATATTGACAGTTTTGAAAATGATAAGTTACATATTTTCTAGAGTGATATGATGGTTTTATCTTGATTACACTTGAGTGCTGGGGTCCTGGGAGGAAGCCCACACAGGGAAAGTACCCTCCTCCCTCTGTACCAAGACTATAAATGATGACATTCTTTTCGATTTTGAAATAGAAGCTCTAGGTTTCTCCAATGGAAAGTTCCTCGGCCCAGGCTGTGTGTACTAGTTGGAACAAATTCACTGTCCGTAGCCCATGTTTCTAACGTTTTACCAATCATTACACTTTCTTTAAAATAATTTTTAAGTTAAAAAGATAAGAAACATAGTGGTTTATTAAAAGGGAAGCTTTAATAGTCAATCATTTGTCCATTCTTGCATAGCTATATCTATTAATCTGAGCAATAGATTTGATGATAAAAAGTTAATAATAACCATTGTTAATATGTCATTCTTGTTTTGAAAATCTGTGATGTATCTATTGTTGTATGTTATCCTGTTTCTATCTTTGTTTCTGCTATTTGTTTTTGTTTTTACACTTCAAAATAAAATTAAATTAAACAAAGAAATGAGGACAGTGAGTTGCCATCAATTTGGCAATGAAATACCATTTTTGAACCATTTAAAGAATGAACATTCAGTTACTTGAATGTATTCTGGGTTGGAGACAGTGTAGGGAAACAGATTCCCTTTGGCACTCCACTGGCCAAAGTGTAACGCAGTACAGCCTGCTTAGAGATTAATTTTCCAATTTTTTCAAATTTAATATCTGAGCTGAAAATTCCATTCCTAGGAATTTAGGTCATAGAAAGCTTACTAAAGAGTCAATGCGTATGCTCGAGGATGCTTGCCCAGAGCTGCATTTCCTTGAGCTAAGTCCAGACCAATATACATATTCACTTATAAGGGAGATTTTAGGAGTGCATGTAAATGTTTTAGTGCCCTCTATATCAAAAAAATCAGTTTAGTTTACTGTGGCTTTCATAATTTAGGCTTGTTCTATTCAAACCTAATTTTATAACTACTTATTCTTTGAACACTGTAATTTCATAAGTGAGCTACATTGTAATTGTGGTTATATATACATGTATAATCACATGAAATTTGCCGGCATTTTTAAGTTCAGGAGCATGAAGTACATTTACATTTTTCAGCCATCACTACTCTCCATCCAGCAAACATTGTCATATTATGAAACAGATTTCTTCACCAGCTACTTTTCCTGAGATTAAGGGAAGATAATTAATGAAGTATTATCTGCAGTTTTTTTTAATTCTAAAAATTTATATGCAGCATGAGGTCTATAGAGCCACAGACATCCTGAATGAATGTTATGAGACGAAGGAACTTCTTAGAGAAACTCTTTCTTCATCCCATACGACACTTTCTCTTCCCTCTGTCAACACCTATTCTTGGAGCTGTCAGCTGGTGCACCAACTAGATTTGCAGTTACACCACAGTGGGGTGCATGGAAACTTGTTTATAATCACCATGTCCAAAGATATGCTGTTCAAGGAGTTGTTCCTTTAGCCTGGATCCTTAGACTCAAGTCATACATGTTACATATTTTTTTATGTCTGCAGCTCCCACACAATTTGGTTACTGAATTTATGTTTCTTTTCTTTGTTTGGTGCTTCAAAATGAAAATATCCACTTGCTTAAGTCTGATGAAAAAATCTCCCATTGATCACATGCCTTTTTAGAATCAGTTAATTCTTTTCTTTACTAAAATATGCTGGACTTATTAAGTATTGTTTATTTTACAGTTACAAACTATCAGATCTCTAGCAAGACCATTCCATTTAAAAGTATGTTTACTATACTTATGGTATGTATAGAAGCATCCCTAAATTTATGTAGCTATACACCAGAATAGCTGCTATAATAGTAACATAACTGGTATTATAGTCACCTGTGCAAGTGATGCATTGTTGTTATTATAGTTATTGTCCTTTTTTCTGTAATATCTCATGGGGACATGTAATTCATTGATCTCATTGCTTTGTTCCACTTCTTAGTCATCTTCCTTTTGCAGTTCCTGTTTTAATTGGCATGGAGTCCATCATATGTAACTTTTTAAAAATGCTGACATAGAGGACTGGCTAGATAGCTCAGCAGACTAAAGCACCTGTGTAGGCAGAGTGCAGCAGCCTGGGTTCGATCTCTGGCATGCTGTGCTGGCCCCACCCCTGGGGCTCAGTCAGACAGTGATTGAGACTGGGCTTGGTGGCAAGCACCTGTAATATCAGTGCTTGGGAGACTGAAAACAGGAGAATCACAATGAGTCTGATCTAGTAGTGAGACCCTGAGCACTCTGTAGACCCTGTCCTAAAAAAGTAAATAAAAATGCTAACATTGGGACTGGGTAGATAGTTCAGTAGAATAAGTGCTTGCCTGGCAAGTGTAAGGGCCTGAGTTCAATCCCTGGTTCTGCAGAAAACAAACAAACAAACGATGCTAACATTACCCTAAGTTCCCTTGCCATTGTATATTTTTTGCATATCTGACAGGTAAAATCAAAGGAGCAGTATCTGAATTTTACAAGCTCCACTGTGCACATCCTACAGAAGCAGCTCATTGCTTGTACATCTCGTTAGCATCCCTGACTGGTCTGCAAGCGTGGTGCAGTCAGCTGAGGTGCATAGCAACTCCTGGCAAGGAGGCAGTGAGGCCAATAGCAACTCACTAATGTGTTTGTAGGACTCTTGTTCATAATTAAAGTACAACTAAAATTTAGAAAAGGGGATTTTATCTGATCAGTAAATTTTTTTTGTACTGGGAATTGAACTCATGACCTTGCACTTGCCAGGCAGGCACTGTGCCACTGAGCTACATTCCCAGCCTTGGTCAGTAAATTTAAATTTCAGTATTTAATGTTTGTTCTTGCTTTACCTTTTGGTAATTCAGGAATGAACAGGGGCCGGGCATGGTGGCACATGCCTATTATCCCAGCACTTGGGAGACTGAGGCAGGAGGATCAGTGCGAATTCGAGACCAGCCTGACTACAAAAGTGAGCTCAAGGGCAGCCTGAACTGCATAGCGAGACCCTGTCTCAAAAAGACAACAACAACAACAACAAACAAAGGAATGAGCAGGGAAGACTTTTAATTTACACTTTACAAAATGTAGGCAGCCAACCAAAACTCAAAATGTCATCATATAGCAAAATGGATGCAGCAGTTTGTGAAGAGGAAAATGTAAAACAAAGGACATAAGAAATGATCAAATTTATTCTAGGGAAGAAGAATTTAAGGCTGCCTTCGTTGGTGGCTTTGATAACCAAGTTCATTTTCAGAGGACGAACTATGTGTCCGAGTAGTTCCCCTCTTCACACGGTCCAGTCTGTGAGATCATCATTTGAGAAGGAGATGGAGTTAGACAAAGCAGTGGCTCTGGCAAGTTGTTTTTCATGAGCAGGAGAACAAGGCCACTGTACAGGCTCCTCTCTAGCAAGCCTGAGGTGCGCAGAAGGTGAGACTAGATAGTTATGCATGAGTCAGAAATGTGTGTGAAATACTTTTTTTTTCTTGAAAAGAAAAAAAGATCCTTCACTCCCATCTTCCTACAATTTGTAATTATGGTTATTTACTTCAAATGACCAACTATGAATTGTCTGAAGATAATAGGAAAGACTGTTTTATTAAATTTATGACCCAACAAATTGTGGCCTAGGAAACACTATTTATGAAGTCGACATATCTTCACATATATGCCAAAGATCGTGGTTTTCAGAAGAGCTGTTCGCAGGCCAGCACATCTGTTGTTCTGATGCAGAGGATTAAGATGAACTATTTTTGTTGAAGTCCAGCTGCAGAGTAAGAGAACTTTGAACCAGCTTGCCAAAAAGTCACCTATTCTAGATTTTGTTTCTATTCATTGAGTTTTTAAAATACTCTTTTCCTGAATATGAGAAAGCTTTCTCTAATAGACAAAAAAAAAAAGAAAACAATTTATGTGGTTTTAAACTGTATTTTGTCAGACTGCAGCATTTTATGGTATGCAAGTATTCCTACTCTAGCCTTTTGAATATTAATTACCCACCTTTTCTCCCAGTAACAAAGATTTTCAGAAACTTGTCAACATACTTGATGCTATTGAGTGTGATATTGTTTTGTTCTTACAGAAATTTATATTCAGCTTATTCTAGGCTTCACATAGAATGTCTGTCATGAGGACCGTATCAGAACAGTGGAGGATCATTTGCTATTCCCAAGAATTATGAAACCATACCTAAAACTTTTATAAGAAAAATAACATTTCTAGAGTAAAGATGACTTGTTAAATTAATCAGTGCTCTGGAAATTGACATTTTTCTGATTTTTTAGGTCTCTAAAAACTTGGAGAAACTCAAAACTCATTCATGACTCAGTTTTGTTTAACGGAATGTCTAGTGATTCTCCGAAAGATACAAGGAAAGGAATATCAGTGCCCCAGGAGGCCTTGGGTTTGGCATGGCAGAGCAGCAGTGTCCTGGACCAGAGCCACCCTGTCTTGCCACCACTGCGCAGCATGGTGGGCCTGCCTGGCCAGTTTTACAAGAAAAGCTAGAAATAACAAATTTCATGGGAGATTTCTTAGTTTTGCGCTATTGACTAGCAGTTTACATTTTAAAAGACTATTATTTGAGCCAAGAAAAGACATCTGTGTACCAGATTACAGCTTGGAAGCTGGCTATGTACAGTGTCCAGCATAGAATCCACTGGTTTCTTAACACACTTCCTCGTGATCAAAATATGACAAGGTTTCAAGATGAAACTCTCTGGCCTTTTTTCTTTTGACTCTTGAATCATGAGAAACACTCTATCCTTTGTACTTGGAGATCTGATAAAAGCTTGGGTATGGTCATAACACCTCTCCTCCTTCTGTCACATTTCAGATTACAGGACGGGCCCATGTTTCACTCAGGTCAACAACCAGATGTGCCAAGGGCAGCTGACGGGCATTGTCTGCACAAAGACACTATGCTGTGCCACCATTGGAAGGGCATGGGGCCATCCCTGTGAGATGTGTCCCGCCCAACCCCAGCCCTGCCGGCGGGGCTTCATCCCCAACATCCGGACTGGAGCCTGCCAAGGTGAGTCAGCACCCAGCCATGTGGCACCAACATCCCTCTCCTTCACTGGAGTCAGAGAAGTGACATCTTGCAGGAAAATCTTGGGCCTAGCCCCTGTTTCTAAAAAAGCCCTGTGAACCAGGCTGACCAGATGTGGCTTACGTTTTTTAGTACCTAGTAAGTATGTTTCCATTCTCAATGTTAATAGAGAAGAGATATTTTAAAATCTGGAGAAAATTTAATAGTACATCTCAAACTACTTAATATTTTAATAATGTGTAATATTTAATATTTATGATCAGAAGACAAGACTGTGCTGTGTCTTCATTCAATGGAGTGATGACTCCTATATATGCAGACATCTAGAAAAAATATATTTGCTGTCCTACTTCATCTCATTCTAGCGATGAGACTCTGAACCTAGGAGCCCCAGACAACAGTTACCCTAGCTTAGTCCTCTATTTGTATTAGTGCTGCAGTGTCTACAGAAACAAAATGCAATTCAGACCATGAGAGCAGTTATTCTGGAGCTTCTAACCCAGGCTGGGAACATTCTTATCTCTGGATAATCTTTTGGAATTCCCAGCTGCATCCATGATACTGATGTATATATTAGGACCAGAGCAGGGACCTAAGGGTGCTAACAGTGCACACCCACTTAAACTGTTGGATGTTTAAGGTTGTTTTAAGTAATGTTTGGCAGCCACAGTTCTTGACTTTTTTTTTTTTTTTTGACTTCTGTAGTAGATGTATTAAGTCAACTTTTACAACTTGAAAATGTTCTCTCTAGTGAGCTCTTAAATCATACTTGACTTCAGATGACAGCAGTAGGACCTCAGAAAAATAGAGATGATTTTTGTCTCATTCACATAAATGGTATTACTCATATTTAAGACAGAAGTTAAATTTGCTTCTTTATACTTCAATCTTAAGTCTTTCCAACTGTGGTTAGTAAGCAGCATAGGAAGCAGAGGTCCTGGCTGGATGTCAATGGCATGCTCTAGAAAGCAGCCCCAGGTCCTGAACTCCAAATAAAAGGTGAATTTGGGGAGTGCAAGGGTAACTAGTTTGCTCCATAATAATAGAAGTACTTTGCATAATTTGGTAAATGAATCCCTGCTAGTAACTTCAAAAGTTTTTTTTTTTTTTTGCCTTTTGTAAAAGGTAATACAGATTTAGGGATCCTTAATCTAAATCCCAAAATGCCCCCCTAACCAAAGACCTTTAGAGAACTGACGTGATATCACCAGTTAGAAAATTCCACACCTGGGGGCACCCACTCAGGACCCCCCTCCTGTTCTTCTCTTGCACAGGACCTTTCTTTTCCTCAATGAAAATGTTCTTCTCATTAAAAAAAAAAAAAAAAAAAAATTCCACAACTGACTCCATCTGACAGGTTGTAGTCAAAGTGCATTAAACCGGTAAAAATGTTGCATAAAAATCTTATTTTAACATGGTGTATAGGGTATATTTGAAATGTAAATTATTTTGTGTTTATGTTTGGGTCTCATTAGCAAGATTTCTCATTTGCAAATTAAAAAATTCTCAAAAATTCTTCTGAAGCCGGGTGTGGTGGCGCACACCTGTAATCCCAGTACTTGGGAGGCTGAGGCAGGAGGATCGGTGTGAGTTCGAGACCAGCCTGGGCTACAAAAGTGAGCTCAAAGCCAGTCTGAACTGCATAGTGACACTCTGTCTCAAAAAGACAAAAAAAAAAATAAAAAATAAAAATTCTTCTGAAACACAAATTTTTGAAAAATCTAAACTTTTGTGAAGTATAAATTTTCTCAAAAACAATCTGAATGCTTCTGGTCTTAAGGATATCAGTTAAGGTATACTCAAACTGTATTTAAAATAGGTGTCTATTTAAAATGGATCTGTGGGTCTGTATATTCTTTTAAAATCAGAACTCTAGTGGATGACAATATACATACATGACCATATAACTTAGTAGAGATTTTGTATTTCATCTCATGTATGTCAGATGTGAACTTAACTTTTTTTTAGGTAACTATTATAGATAAGACCTTACTTAATAATGAACATTGGATTAAATGCTATTTTTATGTTTATTATGGACAGTAAAATTTCATATTTTATATAAACACTCATTCTGATTTTGCATCTAATCTATATTATGCAACAACTTATTGGAAGATAGAGTCTGTCTGGTATTTACCATCCTGTATAGATTTTCCAGATTAGTGTATATTAGACCGTATAATTTACTTCAATTACTATTGAAAGTAAAATATTCTACTATGTAAATTTTCTAGTTTAACACAGACTGGATTTACTAGAATGCTTTTTATTTTGCAGCATATTTTTCCTTCTAATGTATTTATTTTTATTGTGTCTGTTTTGTGAGTTTTGCCCTCCCTTAGCTAGCATGTGCACTTGCAGAAGCGTGTGTATTGCCCAGACCTCTAAGGCAGCTGGTAGAGGCTCAGAAATAGGCTTCAGATAGAAACCCTTCCAAAACCTACATTTCCAAAGAGCTAGCTGAGGTTGAGGGGAAGAGGTAACGTCAAACAAAACAGCCCAAATTACTGACCTGCTTCATCTGTATTTAGACTTATGCTTTCTTACTCACATATTTTGTCAGAGAGGCCTGCCTTTTTGAAACATAATTACTTAAAAAGTGCATCGTCTGGTCTCAAATTTTCTAAATGTGCTTCCGGATTTATCCATGTCTGAGCACTTACTAATTTGATTTTGTTTATGCAGCAAAAATAAGTTTTGGATTCCCAACATGGTAATGGGAGCAAGATGAAATTTGCCACATGGTTGAAGTGCCTGGAAAAGCACATAGAAAGTTCTGCTTTATTTCAAAACCATGACATAGTCAAAAGTTCTCAATTTAATATTAATCCTCACTTTAGGCTATTTTTAGAGTGCATCCTACCGTGATTTCATTTTTCTCTCTAAATTCCTAGACTGTTTCCCAAATACTTACGCCAAATTAATTTGGAAGAGAAGCAGCATGAAAAAGTATTAGACTAACATATGGTATGTGCTTGTCACATGTTTTTATAATAAGGACTGTTTTTATAGGATGATTGAAAAGTTTTATAAAGTTAAAAATGTCAGTTATGTGGATAGCTGTAAGTAAGTAGCTTAACATTGGCTCTAAAGCATGATACGAATTAGCCAAGGAGGACATTTCTCAAGTTATGAGTATACTAATATCCTATAGCTGATGCAGTTCTAATTACCTTATCTATGGTTTAGAATGGAATGAAACATGATTATATAAGAAACAGGATAATTAAAAATTAAGGCAACAAAAAATTGAAATGCCACTTTTTAAAAAATTAAGCTGCAAGGAGATGTAATTTTTTTTTTTTCTCATCCTAAGGATTGAACTCCGTGACTTTATACTGTAGCACGGTCCTATGGCTGGCTGGCTGGCTGGCCATTCATCCATCTATCTGTACATCCACTTACCTGCCTATGTACTCACCTATGCAAGGTTTTACTAATCTGCCAGGACTAGGCTTAATCTTCAATGCTCTTGCCTCCGTCTCCAAAATCGGTGGGATTGCAAGCATGTGTACTTTGCCCAGGAGAGTCATTTTTTCTTTAAACTGTTGCTCTGTGATTACCTTCTGATCTTAAAATGTATGGTTCTATGAGGTTATAGTATTATTTTTATTTTTTCTGTTTACAATAATATAGTCAGGGCTGGGGAGATAGCTCAGGGGCACAAGTGCTTGCTTGGCAAGTGCAAGGTCCTGGGTTCGACTCTTGGCTCTACAAAATAAATAAGTAAATAAAAAGTAAAATAAAATAACATAGTCAAGTAACAATAATTAATGGAATGCATATTCATAAAAGTTGTTCAGAACATAAGATACAGGCATGAAATATTGTCCAACCAGTATTAGCACAAATCTTTTTTTTTTTTCAGTGAACTAGGAAATGCTATTTCATATGTGCTTCTTTTCATTTTTTCCTTCCATACTTTCTCCCATCACAGTTTTTCTTTTCTTTTGGACAGTTTCTTTCCTATTCCCAATATCCATTGTACATTTTGGATCTTATTTACTTGTTCATCTTCTCACACTAGTGAGAAAACATGGTGTTTACACTGGTGTGTCTGATTTATTTCATTTATTGGTATGGTCTTGAAGTGCACTTACTTGCATATAAAAATCTGAAGTATACCCTTTATGGCTGAGTAGTATTCTATTCTCTCCCCCTCCTCCCTCCCCCTCTCACTTTCTCTTCTCTCTCTCTCTCTCTCTCTGTATGTATATATATATATATATATATATACATATATACATATATATATATATATATATATATATATATATATATCCTCTAATCCCGCTGTTTCTTGAGGAACCTCTACACTGATTTCCACCCACGATGGAGAAGCATTCATTTTTCCCCACAACCCCACCAGCATTTGCTATTTTTTTATTTCTTGAAAATAGTCTTTCTGGATTGAGATGGAATCTGAGTGTTGTTTTAATTTTTATCTCTTGAATGATCAGTGATGTTGAGTCAACTTTTGATTTTCACATGCTGTCAGTTCTAGCCCTCACCCTTTGCCCATGTTTAATTTTATACATTCTAGTTTATCCTGCACCTGAGGAGAGAAGTTAACTGTATAGAATAAAATTTAAGCTATCAATAATGCATTAAAGATTTATAAAGGTGACATTACATTCTTCTAAACTTTAAGTCTGTCATAAAGACTTGCATGCATATGGTATATTATTTTCTCACAAATTGGATGTTATGTTACTATCTTTAATCTCACAAGTCTCTTAGATTGGGAGTGTTTAAGGTTGATAATTGACTTTGTGTCTTGTGCTTTTACTTGAACACATTGCCCTTAAAATCTTTAAAAATGTATATTAAAATGCAACTCAAAATATTTAATGTATATAATTTGCTATTTAGGGAATAGACTTTTAATTTGTTCCTTATGTTTTGAGACAGAAAATATAGCAGAAGGAATTTACTTGTCAAATCCTGATTTACTTTAGTCCCTATTCTGGTAACAAATTAAGTCTGGTAGCAGATTAAGATTAATCTTCTACTTTTCCAGGTAACCTAAGACGCATAGGGATTCACATATTGTACACAATGAAGCCTGAAGCCCTAGGTAGAATAAAGAACACAGACTCAAATACCAAAAAAAAAAAAAAAAAAAAAAAAGGTAGGACCATTGTCCCAAGAGGGTGATGCAAATGATGCTGTGTCCTCCTCCTATAGTGTTAGGAGGAGTTACATGTTCTTACAGAAGCATGAAACTCCTTCCATCCATGTGAACAGCTTAATCTCAGCTAAAGCCATGCTTCTATAGCTGGACTCCTTGGTTTCAAATTAATGGATGATGCACCAAGAGTAAAATGCTTTCCATACTTCACATTTAGTATAAAAAGGAGATTTGACTATTAGCTGACTGTCTTGATTAGTTTAGATTACTAGAGATATAACCAAAAACTTTTTCAGCTCAGCTATGTACACTGACAGAATTAACTAAAACATTATAGGGTCTAACTTTAATCATACTGTGTCAACAAAATGCGCTTCTATGCAATCTAGAAATAGTGGAAAATCCCTTTTTTCTACACTTAACAAATACTACCTTAAAAATAAGTAATAGTCACGCATGGTGACTCAACGCCTGTAATCTGAGTACTGGAGAGGCTGAGGCAGGAGGATCGTGTTGAGTTCAAGGCCATCCTGGGATACACAGTGAGAGCTCATCTCAGAAAGAGAGGAAAAGAGGAAGGGGGGGAGGAAAAGAACAACCTGTTCTGTAGAATGAAAATCAGCAGGACCCAGAGAGGAACCATAGTAAGCACATGAGGCTGTCAATTGGTCAGAAAGACTTCTCCAACTTCCACACCATTGTCACCCTGAAAGGCTGTTGCCTCTACTTGGAGTGGAGTGTCGGGCTTATTGATGTTCTGTAGGAGAGGAGGAGCCATTCTTGGAGAAGACAGATCAACTGAAGATCCTCACAAGAACAGTAGGATAGCAGAAGGAGAAACTTTGAGGCAAACCCAGTTTTTACTATCCCCTCTCAGTCTTCCAGCCCAGAGACAGTCCTGGAGGTGAGGATGGCAGGGGAACGGTAGGCACAAGATGAAACAGGAACCACTAGCAATAATCTGTGATTTCAAGAGGGAAAAAAGTGATCCCATTATAGATAGGGCCCACCTGGTCCTTGTCATGGCTCAGGAAGCTTATATTTATACTCCTATGAAAGGTTATTGCAGTTCTAGTGAGATAACGCCAACCTACCACACCAGTGCAATTCATGGGGAGAATAAAGACACTAAGGCATATTTGTAGTTGTGGAGATCCAGGGGGTCCTAAGTTCAGCCATGATGATGGCTATCTGGAACAAAGGCCTTGATGGGTGGCAAACCTGGGTATTATTCATCTGCAGAAAAAGGAGTGGCTTGAGAAAGAGTGACTGTGAGAGTGACAGGAAGTACATGAGCACTATGAGCTGGGCTAGGTAGGAGGGCTGCCTTCAGCTCCGCAATATGCAGAGAAAGTTATGCAGAAAGAGTGATCTGCATTACACAGTTGAGACAGATGTTTGGGGGGGTTGGTGCTCTGGCTCTGATGTGTAATCTTTCAAGCCCTACGAAGTCATCGGCCCTGTCTTAAGACTCCATCCCAGCAGACAGTGTAGAGCACTGGCTCTTTATTGTGTCTAGTCCCATTTTACACAAGGGAACAATGGCGTAAGAGTGTCGCAGGGAAGCACACTTGCCATCTTCAGAGATGAACACTGGCATTTCAGCTGGAGCCATATGCGTTGCTTAAAGCCAGTTGAAGGATTAAGGAAGAGTTCTGGTAGCTCTGTGCATATCAGTACATGGAGATAGGGTCAGGCTCAGCCACACTAGAGCCACTGCTCCTCCAAGGGGAGCCGTCCAGGGGGCGCTGTGTACCACATCACCAACTGAAAGTGGTGTCCAGAATAAGAAATGAACTGTGGGTGGGCTCTGTAGAGTTGTAAGACCCCCCCCCCACCGCCATCTTCCTGACTCTCTTCACTCGGCTTCAGCAAGAAATGTCTCCCCTGAAAGATGAACAATAAGGGAAAGTCCATCACAGAAATGCTGCATGAAAGAGAAAAAGAAAAAGAACACCAGCAAAAGGCCCATGAAGAACATGCTTCAAAGAATTGCCCCAGCAAAGGAAATTCCATATCGTTCTCTTCCATCTCTTAAAGGTGACGCAAAGGAAAGTGCTGAGAGTTACAGAAAATCAGTGAACAATAAATTAGTGAAAAAATGTTCATAGTTGCTCATGAGAGAAACATAAATTAAAACATTGAAATGTTTTCTGTCTTAGCCGGGTGTGATGGCTCACGCCTGTAATCCCAGCACTTGGGAGGCTGAGGCAGGAGGATTGGTGCGAGTTCAAGACCAGCCTGGGCTACAAAAGTGAGCTCAAGGGCAGCCTCAACTGCATAGCGAGATGCTGTCTCAAAAAGACAAAAAAAAAAAAAAAAAAAAGAAATGTTTTCTGTCTTAGTCTAGAAAGAATGGCTGTTATCAGTAAGTCCTATAATGGCAAATGCGGCTGAAGCTATGAGTGAAATGTAGCATTTGCTGGTAGGAAGATGAACTAGTACAACCAGTGTGGAAGTTAAGTATAAAGATTGCTCCATGGGGCTGGGGGAGACAGCTCAGTAGAATAAGTGCTTGCTTGACAAGTGCAGGGCCTGAGTTCAATCACCAGTTCTGGGAAAAAAACAAAACAAAACAAAAACCTATCTCTAAGATTGCTCAAAAATCTGAAAATACGTTGGAGTGCTAGAGTGCCATGTTGGCCCCGTCGCCAGGGACACGGAGAAGCGGCTGAGATTGTATGTAGTGGTGTGTGCCTAGAATCCCAGCACTTGAGAGGCTCAAAACAGGAGGACCACTGCCAGTCTGATCTGTGGAGTGAGACCCTGTAGGCCCTGTCTATTGCTAAATACGTTAATAAATAAAAATTTTTAAAAACATGAAAGAGATTCTATTTGACCACACTGTCCTTGTAGGTACCTCCTTTAAAGACTTAATTACATCATATTATAGCAATGTATAACAGAATTATAGCAGCACAATGCATAAGAACTGAATCCTGCAAATGTCCTAAATGTCCATCAAAAGAGCGATAGATACAGAAAATGTGATTTATTTTCACAATGGAAGTGCTATGTATGTAGCCACATAGAAGAGTAAGTTGTTATTTGTAAGAAAATAGATGTGCATGTCACTCTTGTCTTTTTGATGTGTACTGCTCCTAGTGTAAACTCAGTTACTGTCATTCTCTCTCTCAAGAGTAGTACTTGAAAATAAGAGACTGGGCCAAATACCATAGTCTTGACAGGCTACAATTTTATATTTCCTTGAATTTCCAAATATCTGTGTAAAAATTGTGTAACTGCTTATATCACATTGTATGGAACATTATTAGAATATCAATGATGGTCAGAAAACATCAATTCTAAGCTAAGTGAAAGATATTTGATACTCAGAAAGCCAGTGATGATAAGTTCACGTACCTATGTTATAGAGTAATAGTATCACAAAGCTTTTCTGCTCAAGGGTTAAGAATGTAAGTTAACAGACCAAAAATTGGAGAAAAAGAAGGGCTATAAGGATAGCCAATATTTTGGCCCTAGCCCTTCAAGGTCAATAAGGACCCAGGATATAAGAGAACCTGTGCTGTAATATCCTATAACTCAGAGGTGTCCCAAATTTTCTGGTCAAGGAGATTATGGGACACCAGAGGAAAGGGATGAATAAAATGACAGTTTTTTCCAGGGTGTCATTTCTTGTTCTGATAAGCTTGTTCTGTAACATTGATGATCCACCTTTCCTTTGATTAATGAGTACTTAACATTCGTTTTCCATCCTTTTACTTCTTAAGATGTCAAAATAGGCTTTTTATAAGTAACATACAATCAGGTCTTAGTGTTTTGAAATGATTTTTTTGTACTGGGGATCAAACTTAGGACTTGCATTTCACAGTCACTTAAGCTGCTGAGCTATCTCTCCAGCTTAGGTGTTAATGTTTTAAAATAAAACTTGCTAGTCTCAGCCTAAATTAAATTATTTATATCTTTAAATTTCATATAATCAGTATCATTGGAATTTTCTTTTACTTTTATTGTGGAACTGGGGATCAAACTCAGGACCTTGTACTTGCCAGGCAGGCACTTGTGCCTCTGAGCTATCTCCTCAGGTCCTAGTAACTTTGGATTTAAATTGCTAGTGTTCTGCTTATTGTCTGTCCTACTCTTTATGTCTTATTTTTCTATTTGACTGTCAGATTATGTTCACACTGAATTTTATCTCCTCAGTTGAATTATTAGCTATACTTCTGTTTATATTTCACTGTTTTTCTATAAATATTCAGTCTATCATGGTATATTTTCAAATGCTGTGGTGAATTGCCAACTGGTGGTCAACTTGCTCCACCCAGCTAAACTGGACTAGCTTGGTACCTCAGACTTGTCAGCAGTGTAAGAGGCAGGACTAGTTAAAGTAGGGAGGCTACTGGGGAGCTGTTGGAAGTCAGTGGTTCTTTGGGCTGCTCTACTTGGAGACCTGCTCATGCTGGCTTTCCTGGTAAACTTGATCTCATCAGAGGAGCTTGGGACCTCATTGTCACTGAGGATGGCTGCAGTTCATTTTGAGGAAGCTCTGGTCCTTTCTTTGACCATCACTTCCTGGCTCCAGAGGGGAAGGTGGTACATTGCTCAGTATCCTGGAGAAGTTTGTCATGTTTGCTTTGCTTCTGGGAACTCAGCTTTCCTCATCACTGGAGGAGCTTGGGAACTCACTGTTGCCAGGGATGGCTGTGTTACTTTTCAGGAATGCTGTGGCTCTTGCCTTGAGCGTTGCTTCTTGGTTCCAGTTAAGATCCCTCAGCCTGCTAGCACAGGCCCTTCATCCCCCTAGCACAGACTTCCTAGCTTCGACCACTGACCTTCAGGCTCTTCCAACACAGGTCCATAATGCAGGCCTACGTGAGACATTGTTGTGGACCCTAGGCCGCCAGTTGGAGTTGGATAGGTGTTGTTATGAGCTCTAGGTCTTTATTTGGTCTCAGGTAGGGTATTAGGATTCAGGCCCTCAGCAGGTTCTTTGGTCTTCAGTGTGTGGACAGATTTCTTGGACTTTTTGCTTAAGATTCTTTGGGTGATTCGTTACAAAATAATCCTATAAAATATGTATCCTGTATCGTATCATTACTTTGCAAAACCCCAAACCATGACAAATGCTATTGTCATTTTATTTAAAACATAGTAATTCTACAATAATATTTTTCCATTTCTTCAGTGCTCCACATTATTATTATTAGTAGAAGCAGTATTATACTTCTCACTCATATTATAGCCTCTTAAAATACGTTCTTACTGTTGGTTTTAACAATTATCTTTGTTTATTAAATGATAAAATGGTTTTTCATTTTTAGTATAGGCCATACTTTCTTCTTGCTTCTTTTTTTTTTGCCCCAAGGGCCCCCTTTTAGAATTTCCCAGATAATCAACTTATATTTATTTTAAAAACTTTTATTACAGTTCCGTAATTTTATTAGGTCAATTTTATCCTTTATACAAAATAGGATTTTTGTTCCATTATTAGGTAAATTTAACTAATAGGATAAAGGAAGAGAAAGACAAATGCAGTATCTAAAACTGACAGGATTTGAAATTTAGTAAAACAGTCACCCCAATATACCAGTGTTTAAGAGATAAAAATCCAAAATTTAAGCTGCAAAAATAAGTTTAATAAGTGTATTAACTAAAAAGATGAGTTACTGGGATAATTAATACCCCTATACAATTGTTAGGTTAAAAAATTAGAATATTGGATGATAATGTCACATATTAGCAGGAAAGAAAATGCAGAAATCCTGTAACAGTAGAGAATCTGCATGAGCTAGCAGGGTGAAGGCTATTTCCAGTTTCTGGAAGAAAAGTGGGGAGGGTGGCACTTTGTCTTCTAGTGGGTGTGTGGGTGACCTGTGATCTACTAAATCCAGTCCATGCCCTCAGCAGAGGACTAAAGAGCCTCTCTGCCTGCTCAGAGTATGCATTGAACCCCCAGAGCAGCGCAGTGGGGACATTCCTGCTATCACATGTGAGACACGTGGGAAATCAGTCCCAGTGTCTGTTACTGGGAGAGAGAACAAGTAAGTGTTAGCACAGCACACCAACAGTTGGCCACATAACGACATGGCTGGGTCTTGAAAGCCAAATTTCAAGAGAAAAAAACTAAGAAATAAAACAAAATCTGTAACATAACCTCATTTCTGTAGATCCAGCATGCATGCATGCAGGGGTAACGCTTTCTTCACATCCTGCGAATGAGTGAACTTCTTGCAACCATTAAGAAAGAGATGTGAATATTCTGAACACCACTTGTATTTATGTTCAAAACAACTTCTCCTTGCAGATGTCGATGAGTGCCAGGCGATTCCAGGCATTTGTCAGGGAGGCAACTGCATCAACACGGTGGGCTCTTTTGAGTGCAGGTGTCCTGCAGGTCACAAACAGAGTGAAACGACGCAGAAATGTGAAGGTAAGTCTCTACTGCCAGCGCATACTGGCTTGACCTCAAATTGGAGGAAGATATGACTTCATTTAGAATTCTAAAGATGACTCCCCACAACCATTATTCTTTATTTTACCATAAAAGTACAGGTATTGGTTTGTGTTTTGTAGCCTTAAAGCGCTTGATTTGGAAAACAGTCATAAACATTTTGGATCTGGTTGGTTACGTCAGGCCCTGTGTGCGATGAGAGCAGTAGTAATTTAACCGTTTGTGTTTTTTTCTTAATAATTTTCTGTTTCACCTATGAAATTATTTCAAAAATTAAATTTGGGATAGAGAAAGGCAAAATATAGTATGTGTAAGATGATGTGTTATTAGTTGACACCATGTTATATATTATAAAATAAAATACTTTAATAGGCACCAAATTTAAAAAACAAACATAAGCAGCTCAAGATTTTAATATTCGCTACCATCATATCTAATGGGAAAAGGAGGGGCTGGGGATATAGTTCAGTGGTGCCACACCTGTCTGGCTAGCATGAGATTGTGAGTTCAGTTTCCAGTACCAAAAAATAAAAAGAATGACTATCTTGCTTATACAGATTTAAATTCATAATTTTCTGAACTATAAGATATGGATGCTATGGTATTAAAATGTAAGTTTCATCAATGTTTGATGTTGTAAATGTATATAAGTTCAACAACCATAGATATTTAAAATCTGCTGCTTCTGACAGTATTAAACTTTAATGCTTATAGCTCCAGCTTTCATGCAATTTAAATCAATTTATTTCTTTTAAGTTATTTTTTGAAAGACAAGAAAGTGCAATTCTCATTTTGTTGTGATATAAACATTCTTATTAATGCAGGTTCTTTTCTTTTTCCCTGCCCAAAGGATAATACTTTTTGTTAACTTTTACTGCATGGTTGTTATAAAAATTTCTGTCCTGTGTAGAAGAGACAGTGAGAAAATGTAATGTCTAGAGTTTAATTGTACAAGATAGACAGGAGCAAAGCCTGTGTTAGGAGATATTAGCGGGACACATATAGTAGTTTTAGCACTAGGAACCTTAATCCCATCAACTCATTGGATGGATCTCTTGTATTTTTCTTTTGCTACAATTCAGTTATATTCAACTCCAAATTTTCCTTTATAGCTATATATGTTTTATACAACTGTAGGTTAGCTTTCTGGTCCTCATTAAAAGGTGATAAATATGTAATTAATTATTTTAAGGCCAAAATAAAATTTGTGAAACTGTTTGCAAAATATCTATGTACCTCAATACCGTGTTGATCATTGAAATCTGTGTGTAAAGAAAAATGCTTACAAAGCTCAGAGGATTAAAGTGCTGCTTAGGCAAATACAGTGGACCAGGGTTCAATTCCAGGGTGCTGTGCCCACCCCACTCCCAGGGCACACTGTGACAGCAGTTGAGACTGGGCATGGTGACGTGCACCTGTAATCCCAGCACTTGTAATCCTGAAAACAGGAGGATCACTACAAATCTGATCTGAGTAGTGAGACCCTGTAGACTGTCATAAATACATAAAAAGAAAGAAAAACACTTGCAAGATACAATTTTCTTAGAAGAAAATTATCTGAGTTACACAGATTAACACATTAATTGGACCAGCAATTCAGAGACCCACAGAAAGTGCAGTTATTTCCTCGCTACGTGTTGGTGTTTTCCCAGCTAGCTTTCTGAGGGTTGATTTTGTTGATGAACATGTTTCATTCCACTCCACTTTTTACTTCTGGGTTGCTCTCCAACTAGCTTAAGAACAAAAAGTGTATTTGATCATAGGAGAAGACATGCCAGTGACTGATTATGGTGCCTGTGACATTTCCATTACACATCAAACAATGGATTTCTTCTTAGCTGAAAATGGAGTGAGCCTGTTGTACATTGCACTTCATCAAAGCCACATACGGAGCCAAGCCAGAATGTGGAGGAAGACAGTCCAACTCTTTATTCGCCATTTTCTGTGTTCTTTGGGAATAGGGGCTATTGATTTAATGTGGGTGCCGCCCAGAGCTCTCAGTCGTCATGTCTCTCTGTGCTTCCTGTCCTGGCAGCCAAATCCATTTTACCATTACCCATGCTTATGTGAGGTAGCGTTCGGAGTGGATGAGGACTAGCAGAACTGGAACAAGTGGTGATTAGAATTTGAAATCTAAAGGTTTTATGAAGGCTTTGCTTGGAAAGGTCATTACTGTTTAGACATCTCTTAAAATGGCAATTATCAATTTTCTTGGAATGTCATATTACTTCTTTGTATAAAAGAGCAAGTGCTATTTACCCATATGAGTTTACTGGAAAAAAAACTGTTTTTGTGTAACTGGTAGTATAATATATCAAGAAAGACCATAAACTATTGTTACATTTAGTCACAGGGTTTGAATTGTAGTCAGCTTACATATAGCTTAGTAACAGAATAAAAATGTCACCATAAATTTAAAGTTAGTATTTGCTCTAAATAAAAATTCAACCATAACAATTACTTTTACCTACTGTCAATGGCCAGCCATTTAAAATTCTTAGGTAATGCACAATGCATGTGAATATAATATATAGTATTTTGGCAGATTTATTTTAAGATAATGCCCTTATTGTTTTTATTATATAACATGTACTTTTTAATTCATACATTAATGAAATTCTCCAAAGAAACCTTTTTAAACAAATCTATGAGTTACAAGTAAGTTCAAAATTAAGAAAGGCAGCTCCAGTATTTGGGCAATGAGTGTTGGGAAAATGGTGGCACTTTAAATAGAAACTATAAAATTTGATTATTATTTTATAGCATATCTGTTACTTATATTTTCTGTGTGTACTTGTTATTTCATTCTGCCCCCTTGAATAGTGTCTCTGCTATACAAGTGCTGTCTTGTTTGGAGCTGTATCCAAGAGCCAAGAAGACTTTCTGGCATGCAGCATGCAGTGAGTTTTTAGGCATGTGATAGGTTAATTTTTAGGCATGTGATAGGGGTCAGTGATAGGTTAATTTATTTGAATGAATATCCCAGAAGAAGACAACATGTGGGTCTAGAGTGGAAGCTGTGCTTGCAAAGAGGCTGAGGATCATCAGCAAGGGGTTTTTTCTTTATTCTGACAGCTTCTCATTTTCTTAATAATATGGTTTTTCTCAGTCTGGCACTGAGAGATGAAGCATAAATATTACATGAAATTTGGTATTGTGGCTATAGCTATTGACTCTCAGCTTTGGAACTTTTGTTTTTTTGTCTTAAAAATGGAACTGTTTTCTGCTAATTTATTGGGGTGTCTTTTTAGCTGAAATTTTATTATGAAAGGCTTCATCTGACAATTTCTGATTTGAAAATGTATATAGTAAAATTTTAAGTGGTAAGAGAAGTACTTATCTTTTTCTATTTGAGACATGGGTTCATGTCTGTTATAGTGGTTTAATTTGTTTTCTGTCCGTGGTCAGTCGGACTTGAAGCAAAACAAAACAAAACATACTCATGCATAGACCACTATCTAAGTAAACCTGAGCTGGAGTAATAATATGATATTCCTTAAAGGGAAAATTATGAATTGATATGGATAATAAAATAAGGAGATAAAACCAGCCATCTGGAAGCGCAGCCAACCCAGCAGCCAGGCCCACCCGTGTGAGTGAGACCTCCCCCGAGCTGCCAGCAGTGCAGCCAACCCAGCAGCCAGGCCCACCCGTGTGAGTGGACCTCCCCTGAGCTGCCAGCAGTGCAGCCGACCCAGCAGCCCAGACTGACTATCAAACCTGGAGGCATACAGTTCTGCACCAAAGGTCACTACTATATAGAATGACACAGACAAGGAGCGAAATGCAATCTCATGTCCCAAGCCAACTTGGAACAAATACAGGAGACACTACCATAGAAGAAAATGGGACTCATTCAACCAAAACCTCTGAATTAGTAGCATATGAAGTAAACAAACAAATGGAGAAATGTATAGAGGGACTCGGATTGGAGATAATATCTGAAGTTAAAAAAAAAGGAAATCTTGGAAATACTAGAGCCTGAAATTAAAAAAAAAAAAAACAGCTGCAGAAAAGCATAGAGGGAATCACATCAGAAATAACATCTGAAGTGAAAAAAAAAGTTATCTCTAAATTAATAGTGTCTGAAGTAAATCAACAACTACAGAAAGGTAGAAAAGAAATGAGAGCAGAAACAACCTCTGAAGTAGAAAAAGAAAGGATAACTATAATGAAAGACTTAATACATGCATCTAAAGAAGACACTGATAAAAAATTAGAGGAGATTAGAAAAATGATGGAATCCTTGAATGAGCAATATGGAAAGAAATAGATCACATGAAACAGGTTTAAAGAGATATAGAGGAAAATAAAATTGCAATCACAAGCTAGCAACACCGTATAAAGGAAAGTGAAGATAGGATTTCTGATCTTTAAGACACAGTCAAAACCAAGTGAAAAGGTAAGAAAGGGTCTGTTAAAAGCAACCTGGATGCAGGAAAAACTAATTCAACATCTGCAAGATGATGCAAAAATGAACAATGTGAGATTGACAGGAATCAATGAGTTAGAAGGAGTCAGTAAAAGTGATATAAAAAAAATATGGGCAGAAGTAATAGTAGAAAACTTCCCAAATATGAGAAAACAATTGAACATTCAAGTAACTGAAGTATACGCAACTCCAAATAACTTCAACCCAACTAAAAACACACCCAGACATATAATAATCAAGATCCCAGAAATCCAGCACAAGAACAATATACTGAAAGCTGCTAGAGAAAAGACACAGATCACATTTAAAGGAAAACCCATCAGAATAACAGCAGATTTCTCTTAACAAACCATGAAGTCAAGAAGAGCATGGAGCAGAGTGTTTCAAGTCCTCCATGAAAACACAATCCAGCCCAGACTGCTATACTCAGCAAAACTCTCTTTCAAGTATGAGGGAGAAGTGAAATACTTCCATGAGAAGGAAAACAAAAGAATTTCATAATGTCAAAGGCAACCCTAGATACATTATTTAAAAATATTTTAGAGGAAGACCAAAATGAGCTGATCTCTACAAATGAGACCAGAAAGAAACCACCACATAGGGCAACCAATTAAACAGGAAAAAAGGGATAAACAGTAGTAAGTAAAAGACATGTCAGTCATAAATCAATACATTTCAATTATAACCATCAATGTAAATTGACTTAGTTCTCCAATTAAAAGAAATAGATTGGCAGAGTGGATAAGGAAGCAAAATCCAACAATATGCTATATGCAAAAAACACAGTTAACTCATAAGGAAACACAAAGGCGAAAGTGAAAGGATAGAAAACAATACTGCATGCCCCAGCACCTCAAAATAAAAGGAAGGGTAGCAGTCCTGTTTTTAGACAGTCTAAACTTCAAACCAAGACTGATCAAATGAAATAGAGAAGGCCATTTCATACTGGCTAGAAGAAAAATTAAAGATGAAGAGGTAACACTCATAAATATGTATGTACCCAACACGGGAGCACCAAGTTATATAATACAAATCTTAATGGACAAGAAAAATCTGCACTCCAATGCCACAATTTTAATAGGAAACCTCAGTGGCCCTTAAGCTCAAAAAGGTAGATCTAGCAGACAAAAAAATTAGCAAAGTAGCAGAACTGAACCAGATTTTGGAACCACTGGACTTAGTGGACATATACAGTGTTCCACGGAACCACTTCTGAATACACATTTTTTCAGCTACACATGGGCTATTTTCAAAAATTGACCACATACTAGTGCATAGGTCATGCTTAAGTGTATATAAGAAAACAGAAATTATTCCATGCATATTATCTGACCACACAACAATAAAACTGGAAATAAATGACAAAAGAAATCACAAGAACCCCAGAAATACATGGAAATTAAGCCACAACCTTCTCAGCAACCAGTGGGTTACAGATGAAATTAAACAAGAAACCAAACAATATTTACAATTTAATGAAAATTCAAACACAACTTACCAGAATTTACAGGCTGCAATGAAAGCAGTTGTTGAAGGGAAATTTATAGCTCTGAACTTACACATTAAGAAAACAGAACAGGAACAAATAAATACTCAGATGTAGTACCTAAGCCAACTAGAAATGGAAGACCAAATGGAACCCAAAGCCCAAATATGGGAGGAAACTATAAAGATAAGAGGAGAAATGAACTCAGTCGAGACAAAGAAAACAATACAAAGAATTAATGAATCAAAAATCTGGTTCTTTGGAAGATTGAATAAAATTGATAAGCCCCTAGCTAACCTTATCAAAAAGAAGAAAGGACTCAAATTCAAGCAATAAGGAATGAAAAGGGTGAAATTACTACAGACCCGGCAGATATTCAGACGATCATTAATAGCTACTTTGAGAATCTTTATGCTCACAGAATTAAAGACACAGATGAAATAGACAGATTCCTAGAAAGTTACAAAGTACCGAAACTGAATCAAGAAGATATAAAAAATTTCAATAATCCAGTAACAATCAGTGAAATACAAAATGTCATAAAAAGCCTACCGACAAAGAAAAGTCCAGGTCCTGATGGATTCATAGCTGAATTCTGCAAGAAATTTGCAGAAGACATAATCTGAATACTCCTCAAACTGTTTAATGAAATTGAAAAGGAAACAGTACTCCCAAAATCATTCCTAGTATTACACTGATATGAAAACCAGAGAGGGATGCAATTAAAACAGAGAACTACAGGCCAGATTCTCTCATGAACATAGATTCAAAAATCCTTAATAAAATCCTTGACAATAGAATACAGCAAATCACCAAGAACATTATAAACCATGACCAGGTAGGATTCATCCCAGAGATGCAACAATGCTTTAATATACACAAGGCTATAAATATAATACGCTATATCAATAGAGCCATAGCCAAAAACCACATGATTGTCTCAGTTGATGCAGAACAAAGTCCAACACGCATTCATGTTCAAAGTACTACAGAAAGTCAGAATAGAGGACCTCTACTTCAATCTGATAAAAAGCCATCTGTAACAATCAGCTAACATAATTCTAAATGGGAAAAAGCTGAAGTTTCTTACTCTGAGATCTGGTACAAGACAAAAATATCTCCTATTACCACTTGTATTCAATATATTTGTAGAATCATTAGCTACAGCCATTAGACAAGAGAGAGAAATAAAAGGAATAAGAATAGGTAAGAAGTAAAACTATCATTATTTGTAGATGACATGATAATCTACTTGGCAGACCCCAAAAACTCCACCAAGAAGTTACTAGAATTAATGTACAAATTCTGTAGCATAGCAGGATACAAAGTCAACACACAAAAGTCAATAGCATTCCTCTACACAGATAACACATAGAGAAATTAGAGAAACATTACCTTTTACAGTCACACCGAAGAAGATGAAATACTCGGGAATTAGCTTAACTAAAGAAGTAAAAGACATTTTCAAGAAAAACTACAGTACTCTGAAAAAAAAAAAAAGAGATCCTAGAGGATTTCAGAAAATGGAAAGATATTCCCTGCTCTTGGATAGGAAGAACCAACATTGTGAAGATAGCCATACCCCCTAAACTGTTACACAGATTTAATGCAATCCCTATTGAAATACCATCAACATACCTCACTGATCTGGAGAAATCCTTCCTAAAATTTATTTGGAACCAAAAAAGACCCAGAATTGCAAGGACAATCCTGGGCAACAAAGACAAGGCAGATGTTATTACAATACCTGACCTAAAGTTATACTACAAAGCTACTGTGATAAAATCAGCATGGTATTGGCCAAAAAAAAATAGACCTTAGGATCAATGGAATAAGTTAGAAGATGCAGAAGCAAATACAAACACACTCAGCCACCTTATCTTAGATAAAGTGGCCAAACATGTTTACTGGACGAAAGACAGCCTCTTTAACAAATGGTGCTGGAAAAACTGGCTCTCCATTTGCCAAAAACTAAAACTTGACCCAGGTCTATCATCATGCACTAAACTAAAGTAAAAAATGGATTAAAGATCTAAATATTAAAAAAGAAACATTAAGCTGGGCGTGGTGGTGCACACCTGTAATCCCAGCACTCGGGAGGCCGAGGCAGGAGGATCAGTGCAAGTTCGAGACCAGCCTGGACTACAAAAGTGAGCTCAAGGCCAGCCAGAACTGCATAGTGAGACCCTGTCTCAAAAAGACAAAAAAAAAAAAAGAAAGAAAGAAAAGAAAAGAAACATTAAATCTCCTGGAAGAAAATGTGGGAGGAAATATTGAAGACATAGCAATAGGCAAAGAGTTCATGGACAGAAATCAAAATGCATGTTTAACACTTGAAAAAATGAACAACTGAGACCTCCTTTGGCTGAGAAGTTTTTGCACATTCAAAGAAATTACCAACAGAGTGAAAAAACAACCCACAAATTTCAAAAGGATTTTAACTAATAAATATTCAAACAAAGGTCTTCCATCTAGAATTTATAAAGAGCTAAAAACCATTAGGGTCCCAAAATTCAAAGACCCAATCTAGAAATGAAATCTGAGATGAACATACTTGTCAGAGAAAGAAATTCAACAAGCCTATAAACACATTAAGAAATGCTCCACATTGTTAGCCATTCATGAAATGCAAATCAAAACAACACTTAGATATCATCTCACCCCAGAAAGAATAGCTACCATAAAGAAAGCAACCAACAACAAATATTGGAGAGGCTGTGAGGAGAAAGGAACACCTCTACCCTGCTGGTGCGAATGCAGACTGGTACAACCATTATGGAAAGCAGTGTGGAGACTTCTTAAAAAACTAGAACTGGAAATCCCATTGAATCCGGCTATCTCCCTACTGGGAGTTTTCCCAGAAGAACTGAAAACATCATATCACCTATGTTCATAGCAGCACAATTTGTAATAGCCAAATCTTAGAAACAACCAAAATGCCCATCATCTAAAGGACTGTTGAAAAAGATGTGGTATTTTCATACAATGGAATATTGCTCATCTGTGAAGAATGATGTATCTTGAACATATACTCATAAGTGAAATAAACCAGACCTACATGTGCAAATATCATATAGTCTCCCTAGTATAAGAACTCAACAGAAGAAAAATAAATAAATTAGTTAATTAATTAATTTTGGGGGGGGTACCAGGAATCAAACTCAGGACCTTGCAAGTTCTGCATCCTGAACCCCCATAATTTTTTTAGAAGAGTGACTAAAATACAAAATACATTTGGGAGAGTTAAAAAGAAAGTTTATTGAAAACGTTAACGTTTAATTATTCGACCAATCTTAACATAACTATATCAATCTAAACAGATTTGATGTTGAAAATACATAATACAACCACTATTAAATTTTTGTTCTTGTTCTGAAATTCTGTCCTATATGTACTCTTGCTTGTTACTTATTTCTGCTATTTTTACTCTTTAAAATAAAATTTTAAAAGATAAAAGAAAGGAGAATATTAACATTAGAAATAGCTAAGAATTTGAGACCACTAATGTAAAAACAGTGAAAAAATATTATTTTTAAATCCTTTAGAATAAGGTTATAGCCCTATAAGCATTTATACTATCTCCTGTTCATGAATGAAATAGCCAGGGCTGCCTCCTTATAATCATTTTCTGTCCCTATCTCAAAATATCTATTCTTCTAATACCACATTTTAACTATTTTTCTTGTCTGTCTCTGCCAGCCTAATACATGTACCAATAATAAAAGCAAATATTTATTGATCAGGTAGTGTATTCTAGAATATACTAAAACCATTTTTTATGGGTTATCCCGTTAAATCTTCAGAAAAAGGTAGATATTAGTTACTGTTAATTCCCTTTAGAGATAAAACAACCAAGGCACGGAGAGACCGACTAAGTTTCTCAAGAATATGTAGATAAAACACAACAGAGCTAGGATACAGGCTCTAGAGCCTCTATTCCTGGAAAGAGAATCTGCCCCAGAGATTCTGCTCTTAGACAGTACTGTTGACCAAATGAAGGTGGAAAATCAAACATCACACACAGATTCAACTCAAGCATTGCCCTGAAAAGGGAAATTGCAGAGTCAGCAGGAGCAACAGACATGCGGTGCTGCCTTGGCCTATTGTATTTTATAGTAGAATTCTGGGATATCTAGCAAGGCCAGAATTAGGTCTTGACCAGGCATTTTCTTACTGCTCTGAAATGATAAAAATGTAGACTGTTGACCTTCAGTCCTGTTTATCCCTTTCAGCCTTCATTGTTTGGGGTACCTTCCCATTGTGTCTTCAGGGTATGGCAGATACAAGACAGAGAAATCTTGATCCAAATGTCACATCCTACACCAAGATAACTCTTTTCTCTTTTGTGGCTATCAGAAATCAAGCTTACAACCTTACACTTACCAAGCAGGCACTGTGACCTGTATCACTGGCCCCATGATAAATCTTAAGTAAATCAAATACATAAATACCCACAAAAGAAATACAGTGGTGTTAAAACTAATCATTAAAATTTTCATAGAGTATTATTTATTAGAGTATTAATAGAGTATAATGGAGGAAGCATGGGTCAGTGTGTTGTCAAAGTATATAGGAACAGTAAATCCTATGATAATGAAATAAAAAATCTATAATAGCAAGATTAAAAGGTAGGTGATGAATGGAGAAAGTCATTTGTGCACCATAACATAGTTAAAGATAAACCTTTCCATATATGAAAAAATTCTGAGTCAAGGAAGGAAATACCCAAAGGATAGTTAAAGTTTGAGTTGACTTTCGTGAGCAAGGGAAGCATGATGGAGCAGTAAACATATTAAAACGTGTTTATCATTTGATATAATAAGAAAGCACAGTATAAAACTGACATACTATTTTTACTGGAAGTTTTAGTAAAATAAAAGTTCTAGTAGAAAACACTGTTCGCCCCAGTGTTGGATGCAAGATGTTTATAAATCTGGATAAGAAGAATGGGCTAGGGGGATAACTCGGTGGTCTAAGCCTCTGCCTGCCAAGCACAAGGCCCCAAGTTCAATCCCCAGTACTGCATGCCAAGCCAGCCCTAAAACCAGGTGTGGTGGTGCACATCTGTAATTCCAGCACTGGAGAGGTTGAGACAGGAAGCCAAGCTGCCAGGAGAGACCCTATACGAAATTAATTAATTAATTTTAAAATATAAAGATTATCAAGAATATTTTATTAATCCACTAATTTAATTCCAGATAGTTATTCTGTCTATACTCATAATTTAATAAATGATTGATAAAGTTTTATTCTTTTTTATAATAGCAATATAGAGTAAATAAAATGCATGGAAGAATAAACTGGCTGATTAAATTACAAGACATGCAGATAGTGCTAAACACTTCGACCTTCAAAAAAATGGATATTTTATTTACAAGTATAAGATAAAATGTTATATGACAAAATCAAGTTGTAAAAATTTTTCATAAAAAGCTCATTTATACACAAAAGCTCCATGAAACTATGTTAGGAAATCTGAGTCATTGTGTATTTTAGAAGGTGGGAATTGGTTAGCTTGGCAATGAAAAGGGAAGAAATCTATGTATTGAATATTCTAAGCCAAGGTTCTTTTTTTACTTTGAATCATATATACTGCTTATTCAAAAAATTACAGTTAATTATGATCAGATGAATCAGTGATAAAAGTTCTTTGCATTAAGAAACCTACTTTTGTGATAAATGATGCACATATGTTGAGTGGCAGTTAATTGAATAGTTTATATAATTAATATAAATTTATGTGGAAAACATCTATCGAGTTAAATCTAAAATGGAAATTGGTAGCACTAACGTTTCAGTAAACCATCTGGCAGTGGTGTTATCAGACTTAGACACCTCCTCTGTGTCTTGTACATGGAGATACCATATCCAAGAGAAACTAGCAGGGCAAAAGGTAGGGACTCTAGAGAGACAACCAGGCCTGTCCCACACTGATGAAAAAGACAAAATCGACATTTATCATTTCTTTTCTTATTGATCAGGAGTTTCTCCGCACCTTCAGCTTCTACTGACGCTGCCTGCAGAGTATTAGTAAATGTATCAGTGACTTCCCATTGCTAGGACAGAATATTCAACATTTGCTACTGCAAGAAAGAAGAGATTTATTTTGGCTCATGGCTCTTGGGCAGAAATGCCATGGTAAGAGCATGGCAGAAAAGGACAACCTGTGCATGCTGAGGTGGTCAGGAGGCTGGTAGAGGCACCTGGAGGAGCATGGGCTTGTCAGGCTGCACCCCAGTGACCTGCCCTTCCAGCCTGTCCTCACCTCTACCAGCTTGCTCAGCTGTGAACCCAGCAGCAGGTCGACCCACAGTCTGGTTCAGCATCCCCATGGTCCAGCAGTCCCTTTTCAGAAACCCGCCTCTGAATATAAGTGTTTGGGGCATAGAGCTAAAACATGACAGTGAACAACAACATGGGGAGTTACCCAAGTGATGTCACTTCTTTAATATTAGCCTAGCAAACTGGTTTGTTTATGTATTTATGTATTTATGTATTTATGTATTTATTTATTTATTTATTTATTTATTTATTTATTGTCTTTTTGACACAGGGTCTCACTATGCAGTTCAGGCTGGCCTTGAGCTCACTTTTGTAGCCCAGGCTGGTCTCGAACTCACACCGATCCTCCTGCCTCAGCCTCCTGAGTGCTGGGATTACAGGCATGTGCCACCACGCCCGGCTCACAAACTGTTTTAATAGACTTTTCTACATATGGTTTTCTGTGGAGGCCTAGATGATAGAAATGGCTATTTAAGACATAGGGGGCAGCATCATCATTATAAATACAAAATCTCTCTTTAAAAAAAAAAAAAAAAAAAATCAAGGGCTGGCCAGATAGTGCAGCAGACTAAAGTGCCTGCTTAGGCAGAGCACAGCAGCTGTGTTTTGATCCCTGGGCTGCTGAGCCAGCTCCACCCCCGGGGCATAATGAGAAGGCGATGGAGACTGGGTGGTGGTGGTGTGCGCCTGTAATCCCAGCCCTTGGGAGGCTGAATACAGGAGAATCACTATGAATTGGATCTACATAGTGAGAACCTGTAGACCCTGTAGATCCTGTCCTAATAAATACAGGAAAAAAAATCCTCAAATTATGCTTTAGGATGTAAAGAATGGTTCTGATCTAGGCAGCAAATCAAAATGTTAAATATCCAGATCATATTTTAACTTCTTTTACACAAACATTTTAAGAGATTTTATGTCCCAAACAAGGGGAAATTTATACAGAGAAATGGCAAATATAAGTTTGAAACACAATTTAAAGAGTAGGTGTGGAGTGAAAGGACAGCCTGGTGTCCTTAGCCCCAAGTTTGGGCTCAGCTGTAAGCCCCCCACACCCGACAGGGCAGCGCCTGTGCCTTACAGAGGGAGAGCAGGGCCGGCAGCCTGGTGTTTTCATGGACAGTGCACAGAGAAAGCATTGGATGCTGCCTATCTTTGTTAAAGACTGGCAGGTATAACACAGAAAAAACTGAGTTTTTCTCATATATCATTTAATTAGAACTTTCAGTACAATTTTCAAAATAAGCTTTATTGCCTTACTGGAGTGTATGTATATTTGCCTACTCTGCAAAAGGAGCTAAGGATAGTGCTCAGTTGTCTGTGAGGATGATGAAGGAAAGGAGAGCAGGAGACCTACGCTTGCCCACTTATTCCTGACTGGTCTCAGCCTGATCTTATTCCCCCCACCCAGTTTGACTCAATGACAGCAATGGACATTTGAGACCCAGAGGATGTAATTTATGCAATGTAAGACACTGGTCAGGAAATCGTACTTCATTGGGTTCAGGGAAATTTTCCCAAATGTTGGAAACCAGTTTTGTTTCCCCAGTGTCATTTTATGTTTAAGTCCCTTTTCAAATAAGGAAAAAAGCCTGGTAAAGTAATTCACATAATTCTTACAGTTCAGTTTCTGCTGAAGATCACTGGAAATGCTGAGCCTCCCAAATACCTTTCTCAGCGACTTAAGCTGTTCTACCTAACGGAAGGAGCTGGCAAAAGCACTGAACGTGGGCATTAGAAAAGGCATACACTAAAAGATGTCTTCACTTTACTTTCTCTGGATAATTGCTGCATTTTTCTTGTTAACCAATGGATCATTAGACCTTCTTTCATTTATTAAATAATGGTTGCTTCAAAGTGGAAATGCAAAACTAGCATAAGTCAAAATAAAATGCTAGCTTTTATATCTTTTGTATCTCAGTTTCTCTTGACTTAGAAAAAAGATGGAAGGGGGAAGAAAAAGCAGAGAAGAGAAAAAGTGAAAGGAGAACAAACTCACAATTATCATGGCTCAGTGCCTGAAGGAAATTAGTCTACTCCAAATACATATACTGTTGTAGTTGAGTAAAAATGTAATAAAGTGGAAATATAATACCTAGGTCCAGGAAAGTATTTCTTGTGATGTGGTCACTGGCCCTGTATGGTCTTTGTTCACTGTTGGGCAATGAGAAATGGCCAAAGTCTTTGAACACCTATATAGGACACTTATTTACTTCACAAATATTCTCATTAAAGATATAAATGAAGCTGTGATACAGCACATATCTGCCTTAATCTGAGGCCAAGACTCCTTATTTTAACACATTTCTTTTATATTTCCACGGAAAATGTTCTCTTCTGTACTCTGCCCTTACTAGACCTCAGCACAGTTACATGTAACCAAGGGTAATGTAAGTGATTGTGAAAATTTTAGTTATGATCACCTGCTCTATGGGTGATGAGCTCAGGCGAATTATTCCTTCCAGCAGCTATATGGCTGCTTTACTTATGTTCAGAATATAGCCATTGCAAATAATCCTTATTTTGGAGGATACAAAATTTAAATAAATAAATATAGTTAAAATATCAGACAATTTTTCAAGTAAGGTGATACTAAGTGAGTTACTATGTTTCAGTGTAAGTTTTGATTTACCTTAAGGGCTTTTATGTCATATTTTGTGTCTTAATGTATCTTTTCCACATTTTCTCATTTCAGTTTAGTTATGAAAACTATCCCAGGTATATTTTTATTTCAATCTAGTAAGAGGGCATAGAGCAAATGAAAAGCTGGTTTCAAGCAGATTGGCCCAGCCTGGTTAAAATTCTGGTGAATGACTGAGGAGATTGTGGGCACTATTTATCAAAGTAGTATGCTAACATATTAAGTCAGCATGGTTTAGTTAGCACAGATGCTAACCTGAAGCACACTCATATTCTTTAGCTGTACGTTTCATCTTCTGGATTCTCAGAGATGCTACTGAATGGTCATAGATGTGACAGTAAACGAAAACTTCCCTTTTTTCGTTTGTTAAAATAACTGGCTCTGTCACATAGAAGTGAGCCTTCTGATCTAAACCATATGAAGGATTAGGGTAAAAATTTCTTCCAAAATCTAGTCTGTAGCACTTGGCAATTATAAACATCTTATGAAAGTCCATAAAAATGCTATAACCATTAGTTTCTCTGTTTAACTAAAACTTCTCTGTCCAACTTCTTTTTCTAATCCTTTGATAGAGGAAGAAAGCTTTATTTTAGAGGGTACTTTTCCAAATAATGTCCCAAACTTCCTATGTACAAACCTTCACCTGGAACTGCGGCTGCCAGTTTCAATTCTGTAAATTGATCACACTCAAAATACTTGGGAAGGATTCTTGAGTTCATAGACCTGCTAGATCAGAGGCAGACGCTAAGTATTTCAGGTCTAGTATAGTTGCTTTGGCACGGATGTGCCATTCTTCTGTCATACTACAAGAGCCATAGACCAGTGAGGGAGAGTTGCGTTTAATGCTGGGCACTCACTCACATAGGCAGTGAGCTATGGTTTGCCAACCACTGTTTTTGATTCTCATTATTCTTATCCTCGACCTAATTCTGCATATATTTTCTTAATAACTGGCTAGATGATTTTACTTGATCCATAGTAAAAAAATTAATATTTAAAATATATTAAAATGTTTTAAAACATAATTAGCGAATCAGTATTGTGTTCATGGATGTTTTTCCTGAAAATGTCACTGATTAGAACAAAATTCATGTAATATTTTTTAAATTAAATTTTAATTTTTTAAATTTTATTATATAAAAAATATATTAATTAAACAGTAATATAGAGGGCTGACCTAATAGTTTAGCAGACTAAAGCACCTGCTTAAGCAGGTGCAGGGGCCAGGACTGGATCCCCAGCAAGCTGATTGAGACTGGGAGAGGTGGCACGTGCCTGTAATCCCACCCTTGGGAGGCTGAAAACAGGAGGACCGCCACAAGTCCAATCTGTGTATGAGACCCTGTAGACCCTGTACTAATACATAAAAAAGTAACATAGATAATTTGAGAATTTAGCAACAAATACTAGTCCTTAAATGAGGAATTTAAGAAATGACATTGTAAGATTTATTATTATTAACATTGTTATTATTAGATAGCTACTCATTTCTAAAAATAAGTGTTGCCAACATGGAATGCAGGATTCCCATCGTATTTGCCAGAAAGTCCCAAAGTGAAGGAATGACCTACAAAGATTGTAGTAAACTTAGCTCCTGCTTTTCTTTCTAGGTCTCTCTTATCTCCAGTGATTACATTCTATCTTACTGCTCATGCTTACAACTATTCTTTCGATTCTTCCGTACTGTTGTCTAGGCTATAATTAGAAAACTGACCATTCCTGAAATTAGAAGACAAGAATTTTCTCAGTGTCAGTAGAATCATTCCAAATTGTTGTACTTTATTTTAACCTATAGAGTGGTCTCTCTGTTTAATATATGGAACATAAATTAACACAACACTTGAAAGGCTGTTTGTATTGTAACGGTATTGCATTATATTTTTAAATATGTTTTTTGCAAGAAAAAATAAAAATATAAGCTTGCTCCTTCTGAAATTGCTGCAATAGGCCAGGCATAAATAGGCTCTTTCACAAATATAAAAACACTAAAAAAGGTACTTTAACATAACGTTATATTTGGAAGATGGATACAACACAAAATGAGTTTAGCTGAATATAACAAAAAAAGGACAAACTTTAAAAATTTGAAACAGTACATGTACTATGATAAAATGTAGAAAAATATGTTTGTATTCTTTTTTTAATTTAATTTTATTTTATTTTCTTGTTTCAGATCTTTTGTTTGTTTTTATTTATTTACTTTTATGGCCAGCTCAGCCTGCCCTGATGGCAGGGCTGGCGCAGCATGTGGTGCCGGGGATCAAACCACGGTCCCTGAAGCCACCCAAGCTTTCCCAAGCAGGCGCTTTAGACCACTGAGCCATCCCGCTGGGCCCAAAAATATGTTTGTATTCTAAGACTAGAATTTATAAAGGAAAAAGATCTATGTATTCAAGTGATCTTAAAAAATAAAAATGAGTCGGGTGTAGTGGTGCACGCCTGTAATTCCAGCACTTGGGAGGGTGAGGCAGGAGGATCAGTGTGAGTTTGAGACCAGCCTGGGTTACAAAAGCAAATGCAAGGCCAGCCTGAACTGCATAGCAAGAGCCTGTCTGAAAATGACTAAATAAATAAATAGGAAGTGAAAAAAATTCTACATGGTAAATATACCAAAAGGAATGTTAAAAGAAAAGGCCAAACAGCAGAAAACATTTGCAACTCATATTAAAGACAAGGGACAAAAGAACTCTTGCAAACAGCAAAGAAAAAGGGTAATGTTTAATAGAGAAGTGGCAAAAATTATTAGTAGGTAATACAAAGAAAAGTTACCCCAAAAAAGGTTTCTAATGATAATTGAGGAAAATACCAGAGGCTGCTTTCTTATTTTGTTGGATTTTAATCATGGCCGAAGTGAAGTTCTTTTGTTTTGCAATAGAAAACATGTGAAGATTTCTAAAAAATATTTTCATCCAATACTTTAGTAAAACCAGACTGTGAAAATTTAGTTGGAGGCTTAGAAAATTAATCCAGTGTAATAAACTCAGAATACATCTCTTTGCAGATCAGATTATCATAATTTTCCTCCCACATGGAATCTTTTCTTTAATTTACCATGATAGAACAAATATTTTTATATTAACTAGTAAAGAAAGACAAACAATATAGCATTCTCATATTTACTTAAAATTTTAAGATTGAAAAGCATTTGTTCTGTATCTATATATTTTCCTGTAGTTTTAAGGTGAAGGTTTATAATTTTTTTCAGAGCCTAGTATTACTTTTTTTATAAATCTTATATACTAGTACATATAAATACTATTGGGAGGGACATAACCAGATACTTATTCTACTGAGCTATTTCCCCAGTACTAGTGATTGTTAGTGATTGTTAATTAATTAAGTCATTAATATTTCCTGGAATAAGGAATGTCTATGGATCTCATGAGTAAAATATAGTCTAGAAACTGCTCTTTGAGATGATTAAAATAGCATGCATTCTTTTAGGAATATTGCTGTGCTGTGTGTAATTACTGGCTTCAATATCTGCCTAAATAGTAGGAAGTAGGTGAGTTAGCAGAGAGGAGAAAAAATAGAAAAGGAAGGGAAGATTGTTTTGCCTTCAGTGACCCATTACTCACCTCCAAGGCTGTGTACAATGCTGATCCTTAAGGAATTCTCCTGGCTAGGTAGAGGAGGTACTCTTGGATTCACTGGTGAGAAGTAGCAAGCATTGGAATGTTTCTGAAAATAATAAGTACAGTGGGCTTTCACCCCACCACATCAGAAGGGTGGATATCTATTTATTGAGTTCTGGGCATTTTTCAAGATCACAAGAAGTAACAAATGAAACAGGCCAGACTCCATGATCTCATAAGGGCCATGTGATCCAGATGAAGGACAGAGTAGACAGGTAAAATCTGTGCAGTGCCAGAAGTAATGAAGCTATCAGAGAAAGAAACAGACCAAGGTGAAAGCCTGAGAAATACTATGGAGGATGTGAATATTTAAACTGGCTCCCAGGGAATGTCACTGATGCTGTGACAGAGCTCTGGAGAGGGTGTCAGAATAAACTATGGCTTTCTGGGAGCAGAACGCCTGACATGGGCCAGCAAGTACAGTGCCTCAGTCAGACATGTTCCTCAGGTTTTGAGGGAGCGTTAAGGCCTGGGTGACTAGAGCAGGGTGGCACTAAGACTGAGAGATAGGTTGCAGGTGCATTCTGGGTCAGGAGGTGTGTGGGCTTATGGGCCATAGAGAATACTTTGGACTTCTTGATTGTAATTTCTTAAGGTAGAAGCCATTGGAGGATTTTTGAATGGAGTAAATCAATCTTACTTTCTCTTTAAAAGGTGAGCTCTGACAACTGGGTGGTTGAAAACATAATAAGGGCACACATATGAAAGCATTGAGGCTAGTAGCTTGGACCCAAGGAATTAGTAGTAAGAAATGATGAGAAACAGTTGAACTCCAGATATATGTTTGATGATTGGGCTCACAGACGGCTGACAGGTAAGTTGTAGAGTACGAGAGGAGAAATAATCTAATAATCCTAAAGTTTGGAGGATTGAAAAGTTGAAATTTCCATTAAATGAGACAAGAGCATCCATGTGGAGAATATAGCCCAGCGAAAGTTAACTAAAGCACAGTGCTAGGTGGTTGAGATGATGTATTGAACACTTAGGAAGACATTTGTAGCTGTGTTTGCATCAGATTAAGAGCAGGGTCAAGAATGGTGATATAGTTTGGATTTTGTAAGGGAAACAATGAAAGAAAGGACACATATTTTATGTGTATTTTGTAATAAATCATGCAAAGAGTTCTAGACAAAGAGTATAGGAAATCTGTCTACATACTAAAAGCCAATGATGCCAGCTGAGGGCTTTGATCCCATAGTAATGTCCTGCATGAGTCCAGCTGAAGACCTAAAGCTCATAACAGTGGCTCCCAGGAGTCCAACTGGAGACGTAGAGCTCAGGACAGTGTCTCATGCAGGCCCATTTCATGGATCTGTACTGAAAAGACCCAAAGATGAGTGATGGAAGCTAGAAAGTCTGTGCCAGGGGACTAGAGGATAGGGGCTAGCAGCCTGAGTGAACAGGACTAGAGCCAGGAAACGATGCGCCAAGTAAGAGCCAGAGAAGCACCAAGCCATCCTAAGCAACAGCGAAGTCCTGAGCTCCTCCTCCAATGAGGAAAGCTGAGTTCCTAGCACAAACATGAGTTTCGATTAGAGACTGAGCAATGTACCATCTTCTCCAGGGCACAGAAATGATGCTCAAAGCAAGGGCTAAAGCTCGCCCAAAATGAACTGCACCCATTCCCAGTAAAACCAAGGTCCCAATTTCCTTTGATGATCAAAACAGCCCCAGTCATCAAGAAAGCCAGCATGACAAGGTCCTCCAAAAGAACCAGCAGCAGCCCCAGGAAACCCAACAGCTCCACCAGCTCCCCAACAGCCTCTCTTCTTCTTCATCAGTTCTACCTCTTATGCTGCTGGCAGCAATCCTTATGGGGGCCTTTCACACCCAGAACTACTCTGGTTTAGTTCAGCTGAGCATTGCAAGTTGAGCAACAGTTGTCAGTCCACCACACCACACCTGGTGTTATAAATTTAGGAGTTTGCTGCTTGATACTGGTTAAGGTCAGCCAAGAGAGCCATTTTGACAGGAAGTCCTAGAGCTAAGCCCAGAATGCTTAGGGATTTAGGGATCTAGGAGCTGAGAAGAGCCAGCAAAGGAGGCAGATGAATTCCTTATAACTCCATCAACCAAGTAAGATTTTCGTTACTGTTACTTCTCTAATACTCACTGCAGCCCAGAAAGTGCTCATGCTAGATGCTAGCTAGGGAGGAATAAATGTGAAGGTAGAACAAAGAATTCTGCAGTCTCTTCACCAAAGACTGCAGAGCCTGGTGAAAGTAGGGAAGAGAAAATGCATCAGCTATGTAAGAGTTGAGAGCTTTGAGATCGTTTGGATGAACTGATAATCTGTTATCTGAGAGACATGAGAAAGGCTCATAGGGCCTTCCTCTGTTTCCGAGGGTGGTTCAACTGTTCAGGAAAAAACGTGCAAATTAGCAGTAAAATTGCTTTCTCTTCACACCCTGGCAGTTGCAAATACCTGCCACCATCTGTTCTCTCAGTTTATCTTAAACTACTGAGGACATTTCTAACTTGCTGATTTATGGTTTTAAGCCCATGACAAAAGTTTGACTTTTGCGTAAATCATCCAATAAGATCACATCATCAAATTTGACTCCTCCCTAGCTAGCATCTAGCATGAGCACTTTCTGGGCTGTAGTGAGTAGAGCAGAAGTAACGGTGATGAAAATCTTACTTGGTTGATGGAGTTATAAGGAATTCATCTCTTCTGCCTCCTTTGCTGGCTCTTCTCAACTCCTGGATCCCTAAGTAATTTAAGGAGAAGAAACTGAAGAGCCTTCAAGCTCAGTAAAGACCATTGGACTGTTTTGTTGTCCGTGAGAATTCTCTGGTTATTTCCTTTTTCACAGCCACCAATACTGTCTCATACCATGAAGCTTGCATATGTAATGTGCATTATTAGCCCAAGGTGAGTGTGACCCTAATAAGGTAAACTCACAGAACTGGTAGGCAACCTGATTAGGCATTTTGAATGTATTGTTTCTCACGGAGAATGCTAGTGAATGACTTGGCAGAATTATACTATTTCATCTCCTTAAGAATATCAAAGTGTATGCCACATAGGATAAAGGACTCCTCCACAGGACTATAGGAGTGACCCCTCCATGTTCATATGCACACCTACACCATGTATTTTGTGCATATTCAGAGTCTGTGTGTCTTGGTATCTGCACAAATACTTTTAAAATTTAAGCTATTTTTTAAAAGTAGTCTGTCAGGAAAAATTTAAAAGTTAGTCCAAAGGAAGAAATCAACAACTGCACCAATTTGAAGACAAACTTTCTTTATGAGGATTGTATGTAGAGTGTATGCTAGTGGGGGAGCTTAACATTTTCAGTGAGTTTATTTCCTTTTATGGTAGTATGCAAAGCATAGAGGTTAATGTGTATTTGTATAATCATTTATATAGTAACTACATAATAATAAAAATAGGCCAGATTTTGTTTTTCTTGATGCCATTTATTTAGAAGACACTAAATAATGACATTAGTAAAGTATTGATAAAATATCAAGATATCTTGAATTAATTTTCTTATTATATTATGACAAAAGACTTTTTAAATCCTTAAGGTTTTATGATTATACCTTTATATACTGCTGCTTAATGAGAAAAATGGGAGCAGAAAGCACTAAATTCTTGCAACTTTGCCAAGTCCAAATGGTTATAGTAAATTTAACTTTGGAATTTCCTGACTTTCATGTTGCTGAAATTTTAGGTTTTACCCAACATCAAGGGAGACATTCAATTTACCTTTCATGTATTTTAACATTTTAAGGCAATTGTGGAAAGCAGGGAGGATTGGAAGATAGATTGCCAAAGACATAGTTTCCAGCAGCTCCCTTCTCCATTGTTAAAGTGTCCTCCTACACAAGCTCAGCATTATAATGTTAAGACTCTCATGTTTTAAAAAATTTAAAAATAATTTGGTCTTTATGTCCTCAAAGGCCATGTTCTGCATTTAAATGTTATCCTGTTTCCTAATTTTACATTAACAAAAGTTTAAAAAAAAATGCTTCCTTCTGAGAAAGACAAGGTAGGGAGTGGGGGGAGGAGAGGAAGGATGGAAGACAGGAAAGAAGAGAGAGGGAGGGAAAGGAGGAAGAGAACGGGAGGACAGAAAGCACTGATGGGGTGTGACTGTGCTTCCCAAGAAGTAAGTATTGTGTGGAACAGAGACCAAAAAACTAAGCTCATGATGTTTATGTCATAATCAGTAACTTTTAGGTGATTTGAAACAGAAACAGCTTCCGAACTGCCACTGTAATGTGAAAAAGTTTTGTGATAGAATTGCCCCTGCCTCTATGACTTTATGTAAGAGCTATTCTGTTAGTGTTTATAAAGATGCCTTCCTGATTTCAGGCCAGTGGGGAACCGTTCATTTTCTTGGTACAGCAGAAGGCTTTTTTTTTTTTTTTTTTTTTTTTTTTTTTTTTTTTTTTTTTTTTTTTTTTTTTTTTTTTTTTTTTTAAGTGTTGTTATTCAGCCTAAGTTGATGAAGCACCTCTTGATTAGAAGCCCCTTTAGTGTTCACTAATGTTACTGTAGCAGTCCTGCCAGCAGTGGAGCCTCCTTTCATGAACGCTTCTATTTGCAGACATTTGGATGCACAAACAGAAGCATTTGGCAAAAAATTTGTTTTTGTTTGCAAACTTTGCATCTGATAATGGACACAACTGCATCCATCTTTTTTGTACAAATAAGTTGACCGTTTTCCGTAGAATTGTGGAACGATTTAAATTTGTAAACTGAGGCACCACTGTGCTTCCTAGTGAGATGTGACTGTTGGGCAAAACTGTTTACTTGCCTGGACCACGAGGCTGGTGGAGAGGTGATGGGGTGGTGCAGGTGGGGCTCCTCAGTTACTCTACCCATCAGTGTGGATTTGTTCATTGCCATTCTTAGCAGAATGTGCTGTGAGAGGTGGCGCCCAGCCGGAGGTTTGGCCCTGGGGGTGCTGTTGGGTTATATTCTGGGGCATCCCTGGGGCTCTTCCTCCAGGCTGTGCTTCTCACCTACCAAGAGAAGCTTGGCTCTTCCATGCCCTCCTGCCATGGTCTGCCTGGGAGCCACCTGCCCATGGACCGAAACCTATGAAACCATGATCCAAATAGTCCCCTCCTCTTGAGTCATGGGTGTCAGGATTTGGTTCAGGAAGAGCCAGGCTGACAAACACAATACATAACAGCAGCAAGGAGAGATCAAGAGAGAACATGTAATACTACTCCAGTGCAACCCTGAATAACATGAAAATATTCAAATAAAGTGATCGAGTGCTTGATTTCATTCTCTGTGCCTGATGTTTTCTGTCATCAGAAAAACGTACCCTTACCTTCCATCTCCCCTTTAAAGGACTCATTTTGCTCTTCCTCTACAATGAGGCTTGGAATTATGGATAATCATTCCAGTCACTATTTTAATTTCCTTTGACTTACTCCAAACCCAGTTGTCATCTAGGAAATACCCTTACCAGTAGAATGATACTCATTTCACCAAACTTACTAGGTGGACCTTTTTCCATTCCTTTTCTTGCTGGACACTTCTATAGATACATACAATTCATTCTCTCAAAATGGAGCACAGGGCCCTCTGCTGAGGTTGTTGTCTCCTCATGTGATTTATCTGTTATGTCTGTACCCTACCCCACTTCACCTGCATGGGTCAAAGCCCTAGGTGGATCACACACACCGTCTGTGTACCTGGCCGTCATGGCTCGTGTTTCCCAGTGCGGTGATTGACACAACATTCATTGCTTTACCCAAGTCGTAAATCTAGATACAACTCAGCTATTTCATCACCAAGATGTTGAACAGATTCTGCTTCCTAAATCTGTTGTGAATTTGTTTTTTTCTTTGCTGTTATCACCACTATCTGTCTTCTGGATTCCTGAGACAGCTTTGAGGCCTCCCTGTGCCCTGCATATCCCACTGTAATCTTTTCACCATACCTCGGCCGTGGTGATCTTTGTATCAAGTCTGATCAAGTCACTCGATAAAGATCCCATGTGATCATTCTGTTTACCTTCCTGAATTAATTTCTTTCCATGCACTTTGATTCCAACACATTGACGCATGTGTTTGTTTTCTAGAATAAATCACATTTATTCTTTCATCTTCTTGGTCTTCTATCTGGAATTCATACTCTATTTCTATTTCCTAGACTCTTGTATGTCTGTTTATCCATTTCAGTTTAGCTGTAACTTTCCTGTAGACATCGTCCCTGGATCCATGTTTCTGTGTCCCCTTTCCGCCCATACTGCTTCTGCTGTCACATTTTGTCACACCGCATTGTAATCAACTATAATCCCAGTCTCCTGGCCATCACTTCCAGTTTTGGGGAAAGGAATTCAGAAACCCATGATCTCAGCTTTCTCTGCTTTCAACTTTATTTCTAGTGTAAGGAAGTATTTATCTTGTATTCTGAAACCAGCTGTATGATTTCTTTTCTTACATGTCATATGTCAGTGGTAATTGTTTGGAACAAAAAAGGGTGCAGTAAAGCATCTTGACTGGAATTAAAATTCTCTGTGCTTATTAAGCTGTATGGGTGTTTCTAAAACATATTTAAGCTTTCTAACATGGCCTGTGACCCCAGCACTTGCAAAGCTGAGAAATGATTACTGGGTGTTTGAGGCCAGCCTGGTCTACAAAATGAGTTCAAAGGCCACCCTGAGCTGCATAGTGCAAACCTTGTCTCAAAAAGGCAAAACAAAAAGTTTTATAATATCTGTGTTCTGTTTTCCTCTGTGTAACAGGCTGAAGATACGTGATGCTAACTTATTCAGCTTCAGGTTTGGTCTGTTACTGTCTTCAGTTTCCCTGCCTTTGATTAAGTGTCTTCCCATTTTCCTGATACAGATGGATCAGTACTATCCCCAGCTCTATTTCTGTGCAGCTTTGATCTTGACAGTAATTAGCTCATTGTCCCTAGATTGTGTCTCTTTTCTTCTGTGACTTCTATTTTACTCAAACCAAGGCCATCCTAAAGTACTTGGATATAGAACCTCACCACCTCTTCATTACTTCTCAGTATACTAGTTGTTACTTTCTGTACCATAAATTTCCCAGATGTTACTGAATAGCACTCATCTTGGCATTATGAACTCTTCCATATTTAAAGGTAGCAATACAGTATCTTCACATAATCCTCTGAAGGCTAGTATTTGTAATTACATTGGACATAGGACTGGATCATCCAGGGTCATCACCCTACCTTAAAATCAGCTATTACCAGCCATAGTTCTCTTTGTTCTCGTAAATTAGCATATTTATAGATTCTAGGGATGACACTGAGATCATTATTGGTGCCTAAGCACTCATCACTTGTTTCAGAACTTTTGTTTATTTGTTTAATTTTATGGCCGGCTCAGCCTGCCCTGAGGGCAGGGCTGGAGCAGCATGTGGTGCTGGGGATGAAACCACAGATACCTGCAGCCACCTGCAGGTGCTTTAGACCCCTGAGCCATCCTGCCAGGGCCCATAGGCACTCATCACTTCCTTGAAACTTAAGTAGCTTTTCAAAAACCAGGTGACCTTTTGTCTCTTTTTCTAATCTTCACTTTCTGTTCTTTAAAATGGATATATCAAGCCAGGCATGGTGGCGGTGTACGCCTGTAATCCCAGCACTCGGGAGGCTGAGACAGGAGGATCGGTGCAAGTTTGAGACCAGCCTGGGCTACAAAAGTGAGCTCAAGGTCAGCCTGAACTGCATAGTGAGACCCTGTGTCAAAAAGACTAAATAAATAAATAAATAAATAAATAAATAAAATGGATATATCCTTTTAATAGTTATCTTTAACATTTGCTCTTTTCCAGTGGTCTGTCCTTCTCTGTGCTTTTATGTTCTTTATCCTGTTGACTTTTCTCACATTGATGTTTTCATTGTGCTGTATCAGTAGATACTGTCACTTTCTAAAGATCAGCCATGGACATTAGGCTGTCTAGGTGCTAGTAACTCAAAATGTTAATGGTGAAACCATCAATGTGACCCAGCATATCTTTTAAGTTTTACTCATTTTATCATATTAGCTTAATAATGGAAGTTTCTTGGCCATCATTTTTGTTGTTCTTCTTTCACTTCCAGGATATTTTTGCACTTATTCTTTTCTCTCTTAACACCCACCTTACTAACTGGAGCTCTGGGCCATGTTATGGCCTCTGAATTTAGCTCTGTTCTTTTTCATCAGTATTAGCAGGTATCTTGGCAACAAAGTATTTGTATCTCTCACAGCCAGTTATTTATCAACAGTAAGCTAAACTTTCTATGTTCATTTAAATTAGAATCTGAGTCAATCATTTTTAATAAAAATATATGTTACTGAATACATTGTGTACCAGTTGAGAGTGAAAGTAAAATGAAATGTTGATTTGGGATGTGGGGGAGAAATGCACATTAAGTTTCTAGGGATCATATTTGTCCACCTTCCCATTAACAACTTATATATAAAAGAAATTAATTTTATGCTATCGTGGCTGGTCTAGGGAGGTAATAGTATCAGCTTTCTTAGTCACAACAACAAGGTAGTCAGTAAGATCCCCAATGATTTATGGTTCAGATTAAAGTAGAAAACCTGAATTCAGTCCAAAAAAAAAAAAAATGTCACAGCATTCAAAAGAGGAAAAAAGGGGCTGGGGAGATAGCTTTGTGGCACAAGTGCCTGTCTGGCAAGTGCAAGGTTGTGAGTTTGAACCCCAGGGCCCCCTCCAAAAAAAAAAGAGGAAAAAAAGAGGATGTCACAGAAAGGGAAGTGTTCCTGCATATTAAAGTAAGGGTCTCAGTAAAACTTCCCTTAGCAGACCAAAAATTTAACAGGTAAAAATACATTTTTCATCTTCTTTTTTTTTGAGGGGGGGAGGGGTAAGACCACAGTAATTAATACAATGCATGTTGTTGTCTTCATAGTAGTTGTTCATAGTATATATAATGCAGACATAATAATTTTTCTAAACACTATTGGTACAAAATATTTCGTCTCATTCACCTGAGCTTAAGTAGTTGTATGCACAATCCAATATTCCATAGTAGTAGTGGGTTATTAGGAGAACAGGCATTGTCAGAAGCTGTTGACTTCAGCCTTTTATAGCTCAGCATACTTATCTGGCTTTACTTTTTATGCCTAGTGGTTAAATTTTTCTACTGAATGATTAAGGCCGAGTTAAAGCAAGACTTATACAATAGAACATGTAACTTTTGTATATGACAAGGTCAAATCCTTTTCAGGATTTACCTTGAAATCACGTACAGCATTTTGTAGAATATTTGCCATTGTCAGCCATCTGGATGAGTGACAACCATTGCTTGACAAGTTTGCTCTCTGTGAAAGCCTAAGAAAATATTTTCTCTCTAAGTGACGCTCCTTAAGCACACTATACATTGTCAAGCCCTTTCCTCTGTGGCCCCATAATGTTGAACAGAAAATTTGGAACACCACTGAGTCATAGGATGTTATAGTACAGGTTCTCATGTCCTGAGTCCTCACTGACCTTGAAGAGCTAGAGCCAAAATATTGGCTATGCTTATAGCCCTTCTTTTTCTCTTAATTTTTTCTTCAGCAAACTTAAAAGTTGTTAACCCTCCAAAAGAGAAGCTTAGTACTACTATTACTGTATAGCCTAGGTACTTGAGCTTAAACATCACTGTCTTTCTCAATATCGAATGACTTAGACTTAACATGGAACTGGTATTTTCCATCAATCATTAACAGTCTAATAACTCCCTACAGAATGTGATTTAAAAAAAACACTTGGACATTTTTACACAGCAATTTAGAAATGTACATATACAAAATTGTAGCAGGTCAATCCTATGGCATTTTTCCTTGTCTCTTATTCTCTTTTATTACCTTTTTTTTTTTTTTTAAGCAAACATTTACCTGAGTATACAGCAATAATTAAAGTGACAATGTTAGAAGCAGTACCCATCTGCAGTTTAAACTCTCTGGAAATTAAAATCCAGCACCATGTAAGGAGGACTTTACTTCATTGTTAATTATCAATGTTAACTCCATTTAAGAAAAAAAAAAAAAAGTTTACCAATCATTGTGAATTGAGATCTATCCCAGGAACTCAAGATTGGTTCAGCATCTGAAAAATGAATATAATATACAAGTACAGGACATCTCAAAAGGCACCAAAGCATTTGAAAAAAAATAACTCTGTTATTCTGTTATGAAAGTGATCTTGGCATTAGAAATAAAAAGAAACTTCCTCAACTTGATAATGTCTCTTAAATCTGACAGATATCATCATACTTTTTATTTCCATCATACTTAATGGTTAAAAATTCAAGACTTACCTAAGATGAGAGCATACATCCTCACTGTTTCAGTCAACATTATACTGGAGGATTTAGCAAAGGCAGTTAGGAATAAAAAGGAAGCAGAAGGTATCAAGACTGGAAAGATGTAAAAGTGTAGTAGTGTGTCCTTGTCTACAAGACAGAAATTCCATGACCCCCAGTAGATGCTTCAAAGCACATAGTGGTTCCTTGTTTTATGAACTTGTTTAACGAATTGGGGAAAGATGGTCACATTTATGTTTGTGAAGCAAAATTTGGTTGAACACTTGTTTGAGAATAAAGTTGTTTATGAACAGAAGCATTTCCAAACAAAAGTACCACTGTATACTTATTTTCTCTGTTGTTGTTACTTGTGACAGTCTAAATTACAAACTAGACATATTAGTTAGGTATATTATCATTTGCTTTGGAACCATTATTAGTTAAAATAGAAACTACTTGAACACAGAAAGGGCTAATAATATGTTGAATAGTAGTCTTGTTCATGTCCCAAACATGGTGCAAGATTTTATCATGCTCCGGAGTATGGCATACTATATAAATTATTTTTTTATCTTTTTGAGACAGGGTCTCTCTATGCATTTCAGGCTGGCCTTGAGCTCACTTTGTAGCCCAGGCTGGTCTCAAACTCGCATCAATCCTCCTGCCTCAGCCTCCCAAGTGCTGAGATTACAGGCTTGCGCCACCATGCCCAGCTAACACTTATAAATTATTTATGTTTGGGATTTTCCACTTAACATCTTTGGGCCATGTTTGAGCATGTGCACTGAAGGGATCGAATCACAGATATTTTATTTTATTTCTTTATGCTAATGTCATGCATTTAGTGTATAAAGTATCAAGTGAATTGATATCTGCTAACATGTCATAAGATGCTGACAGAACCAATAACTTAGTACAGCGAGATGATAGTTCAAGACCAATATACAAAAGTCAATTTTATTTCTATACACTGATTGTGAACATTTGGAAAGTGAAATTAAGAAAAGGATTCCATTTGTAATAGCATCACAACCAAGGAAATGGTTGTAAACACATTTAACAGAGATCTACTAAGACAAGAATCTTTTTTTTTTTTTTTTTTAAGGAAATCGGCCCTAAGTAAATGGAAAGGTATCTACGTTATTGGAAAGCCCTACAGTGAACTCCAGCTGCTAGGTTTTATGGAGCATGCTGAGAAAGAGCAGGAGACAAAGAGATGGTATAGAGGGAATCTGGAGTGATCAGTTGTTCATGAGGAACAGAAGGCCACAAGGCAGCCAGAACCTCAGCATTTATTCATTGGAGAGGGGATTATCTCATGACTCAGATGGCACTGGGGGTCTTACTCTGAGAAGGATCTTGCCCTGTAGCAACTTAAGTCTTATTGATCTTGCTCTTGGTCTTAGTCTTGGTGGTCTCAGTCTTAGTAGGTAGGAGAGGGTATTTTACCGCAGTAAAATAGTGGGAAATCTCAAAAAGATGATATAATTATCAAGCCTCCATTCATCCCATAAGAAGTAAATAAAACTAACCACTGTGAATTTCTGGTGCTGAACATCATATTATAGATTGGAAAATTTAATATTGTTAAGATCAAAGTTCCTAAAATTGATGTGCTTCCTATCAAAATTTCTGATTTCTTTTTTTCAGAAATTAAAATCAAAATGCTAATGCTGCAGCTTGTGTTTAAATCAGATGTCATCTGTGGGGCATGCATAAAGTACTCATTATTAAAAAGACAAATAAGTCTATTAAATATGGGCAAAGTAGTTGAACAAGTACTGCTCAAAATAAGATATACAAAAGACATTGAGGAAAACGTTCTGGACATCATCAGTTACTGATGAACACAAGACAAAGTATTACATGCTGCCACTTCCCATCTACTGTGCACAGAAAAAGCTGATAATGAATATTAGTGGGGATGTGGAGAAATTGGAAGCTTCATACATTATTATGAGAATGTAACATATTACAGCTACTTTGAAAACAGTATGGAGTTTCCTCATTAAGTGGAACAATTGCTATATGACCCAGAAATTACATATGTAGGTCTGTATAAAACTAGTGCTTGAATATTCAAAGCATCTTTACTTCTAATAGCAGGGAAATAGAAACAACCCAGATATCCATCAGCTGAGAATGGGTACACTGTAGTGTATTCACACAGTAGAACATTATTCAGCAATTACAGAGAGTGAAATGCTGATATGTGCACAACGTGAATGCGTCTTGAAAGCACCATGCTAAATGAAAGAATCTCATCACCCAAGACCATGTGTTGATATGTCATTGATGAAAAACATGTCTAGACTAGGCAAATGTATAGAAATAGAGATAAGAAAAAAAAAATAAAAAATAAAAAAAAAAGAAATAAAAAAAGAAACATAGATAAGACTGTTGGCTCCAGGAGGCTTGGGGGGGGGGGTGGTATAAGAAGACAGAACAAGGTGGAACTTCTTTTGTTGAAATGAAATTATTGTAAATTAGGTTGTAGTGGTGGTTATACAACTATGGAAGTACTCTAAAAACTATTGACTTTTATGCATTAAGTGGGTAAATTATATTGTAATTGGATTAAAACAGTGAAGCCCTTTATAAATAAATATGAAATTCTGAATGCAGTTGATACACATGCTCTCAGAATCTGAAAAGGGGTAAGCAAACATTAGTGTTCCATTATGATGTATTTTATCATATCAATATTAATGTTGTATGTTGTTTTGGGGAAAGCTTGAGATGAAATAGAGGAAGTTTTATTGCATTAAACATTTCAATTCACAAGTATTCAAAATACTAAATAATATATATCAATACACAGAAGCTCAATGTGTAAAAAATGCTACTTATTCTGTACTAAAATGTTTTCTGTGGAATAGGTTTCGGCACTGATGGAAAGGAAATACTCTAAAAATGCTGTTTAAAATGAAATTTCTTGTTTTATTTGTACTAAATTCTGTGTAACGTGTTAGTGTGGACTGCTTTTATGTGTGACGTGAACCTATTAAGACTGAGAAGGGGCTGGGGAGATAGCTCTGCAGCACAAGTGCCTGCTTGGCAAGTGCAAAGTTGTGACTTCAAACCCTGGTCCCGCAAAAAAAAAAGACTGAGAAGATCTCTAGGTCAGTGTTGTTAGAATTCAGTGGTATCTGAGATCAACACTGCTTACCAGATTATTCACTGTATCCTGCTAAGAGTAAGACTTACAATAGATGTAAATATGGGTTGACAAGTGTGAGGTTATGTGGTTTGGCAGTCAGAAATCTGTCAGATGGTTTTGTTGAAACCTAGTTTCCTGAAAAACAAAAACAAAAACAAAAACAAAAGACCTGTGTTCTGATTCTTCAGACTGCCTCATGCTTTCCAGTCCTCTGCTGCTCCCCTGCAGTGCTCTCCACACCCTTCCTTTTCTGCAGCTCCATCCATCATGCCTTTCCTCTCACCTCCCTTCTTTTGCCTTCCAACGTCTTGTACTATCTTTCCTTCCTCTCACTTTCCTTTGATGTTGATGGATCTCATGACTCCCTCTTTAAACTTCACTTTTTTTATTTATCTTCTTTGGAGTCTAATCCAGCGCTACAGTGTCAGATGCAAGCTATGTACTTGGCAGTAAATCACATAGATAAAGCTTGGCAACTTGGATCTTTGCTTAGTTTCATACCCAACTTTGTAGCTGTGTAGATTGGAATGTCTGCTTATTTCTCTCAAACAGCACATTTCAGAATGACTAAAACTCAGGTTAATCTCAAAATTGGTTCCTCCCTCTGTGCCCATTAGAGTGCTTGCATCACTTGATGTGAGTCAAGCTCAGTGTCTGAGGTATTTCCCAGTGATAAATTCCTGTTGATTTTTCTTTCTGATTATCTTTTAACATTTGTCCTCTTAAAATCTCATAAAGCCTGATTTAAGGCTTTCAGTATTTGTCATCAAACTGATCATGTCAGTACACATTAACCACAGGGATGGTCTTCCTAAAATATTGATTTACTGACACAGTACTCTTATTTGACCTAAATTTCCTTGTGAACAGCATTTGGCCCCCTCAGAATGGATGCCAAAGTCCTTGCATTGACTCTCCAACATTTGGCCTGTGCTCAACTAGCTCATTGCCCATTAGTTTCCTGGACATTCTAATACACTCTGCATTACTTCTACAACACCATGTTTTCAGACTTACCCACCCCTAGCTGTGTTTGGTCATTATTTATTAATGTCAAGTTAACTGCACTCTTCTCACTAGAATAATTAGGTCAGGACTCTGGGCCAGTGCCACTCAGCATATTTTCCTGCCTGAGGAAAATTTGTATATTGTCTCAGTTGCCTTTCTGTCATTGCTGGGACAAAATACCTGACACTCAGAATTAAGGAAGGAAAGGTTCATTTAGCTCACAGTTTGTGGAGGTTTCAGTCTGTACTCACTGGCTCCCAGGCAGCTTGGATCTTGGCAGAGAACAGCACATGGCAGCAGAAAACAGCCAAGATCAAAGAGAAGGGCAACAGCTGGGGCTTCTACCCAGCCTCCCTCCCCTCCTTATAGTATAGACATGCTAACCTGGAGTTGGGGTGTAAAATTCACACAGTGTCCATGTCCTTCTCCATCTCAGGATGAGGATGTTTACAAAGTAAGAATCCTGGCTCTCTTCTGAGTCACTTAATTAAAACCTTTAACTTCTCAACCCGACAAAATGTATCAACCAGTACGATCTGCCCCTTGTCCATTTGGCAACCAAACATTTCCTAAAACCAATTTCCAGGTACATACACATGCTTATTAACATTTTACAACTTGAACATTATAACATAGGTTTAATAGTGATTAAGAATCACTATTAATTCTATCAACATTGTGTTACATTATAACATTTTGTCCCTGTGCACCCCCCACACCAAAGAATCATACACATCCCTTTATGAAAAGGAATTTTAGACCCTCTCAAAAAGTTGCCAAGGTCCTAACAATTTTAGCATTGCTTAAAAGTCCACATCCCAAGTCTCCCCCAATATCTAAGGCAAACTCTAACTTGCGGACCTCTGTACAAATGAAAAGTTTAAAGACTTCCAACATTCAATGGCATAAGAAAACATTACCATTCCAAAAGATACAAGCAGTACAATACAAAACTTAGGACTAAAGCAAGTCTAAGATCCAGAAGAGCAAAAATTAAGTCTTTTAGTTCTATGTGGAATATCCAATATAATCTGTAACATGTTGTGAGCTCCAAAAGCCTTCCTTGGCTCCACCCCTATATGGCACATCTGCTGGTAGCTCCTTGACTTCTTGGGGGCTGACTTTGCTTCTTCCTTGCAGCTTTCCTCAGACAATCCATGTTCCTGGCTTTTCCAAACTATTGGGATTTCCATTGAATGGGCTTCTCAGCTTTATACACTGCCCTCTCAGGGTCACATTGCCTGGCCTCTCAGGCCTTCTTCTGAAATCTAGGCAGAAGCCTTCTTAACTTCAGAACTATTGCATTCAGGATGGACCTAAAACCAATGCCATGTGGATGGTGCCAAGGTCTGCTGTCAACTGCAGTGGTAACCAGGCTTTCTTCTCTCTTGGCTATAGGAGTGGAGTGCCTGGATCATTGAGTACTCTAACCCTGATTCTGAGAAACAAATTCACTACTGCTGCCACCGTTCTGGAACCTGGTGTGGTTGCTGCCTCCATTCTGGAAATTGATACTTTGTGGCATTTTCCTCAGAGAAAAGTCCCTCCCCTCACAGTTCTGAGACTGCAAAGGACAGAGACCTGCTACCTCCTGTGGTGCCTTTAGGACATCTTTTCTAGTCTCCTAGTCCTCCTGAGCAATGAAGATCTCCACTCTATCTTTGTAATCCACAGCCTTCCTGACGCTTCTTTTTTTTTTTTTTTTTTTTTTTTTTTT
>PVJA010006625.1:27181-72380 GCA_004027025.1 Myocastor coypus | reverse complement strand
CGCCCTCGGGTGGAACCAATCATACCCCAGGACGGGCCCTTGATCCCGTTCTAGGGAGAAATCCAATCATATCCTAGGCAGGCCCGGGTGATACTCCAGGGAAGAACCAATTGTACCCCAGAGTGGGGCTCCCATCAACAGGGAACCAGGCTGCTGAGTCATTCAGCCAAGTTGACACATTGTATCAACCACTACACCAAGGTTCTCTGAACTTTTCATTATAGTAGCATGGGAAGAAAACCTAACAAATACATGCCATTAATCTTCTATTCCTCTGATACAAAACTCAGGGGCAAACTAAATAAAGAGAAAAATAATATCAGACCGATTTTTTTTATAAATATAGATGGAGAAATCATCAGTAAGATTCTTGCAACAGAATTCAGCACCATTTAAAAATTATCCATCATCAAGCCAACCAGATAGCTCAGTGAATTAGAGCACCTGCTTAGGCAGACGCAGGGTCCGCCAATTTGATCCATGGTGTACTGTGCCAGCCCCATACACAGGGCACGCTGAGATGGCGATTGAGACGGGGCATGGTGGTGCGCACTTGGGAAGCTGAAAGCAAGAGGATCACTACGACTCCGATCTGTGTAGTGAGACTCTGTGGACTTTGTACTAAATTAAATAAATAAATAAATAAACAAACAAATAAATAAATAAAATCACAGCCACAACAATGATTAAAATATGCATAAAATAATAAATGCATTATATCATATAAATAAAATCAAGGAAAAATTATGTTTATCTCAACAGATACAAAAAAAAAAAAAAAAAAACCACAGCTTCCATAAAATACACTATCCTTCTTGATGGAGATGTTTATGAAGATGAAGCTACTTATGACAGACCCCCAGCCAGCATCGCACTGAGTAAGAAGAAACTGAAACGCTTTCCTGCAATCAGCCTGAAGACAAGAGCGTCTCGTCCCACCACCATTGTTCAGTACAGAGCATTGCTTGCGAGCAGCAATAGGCAAGATAAAAGAATAAAAGAATGCAAACAGAAAAGGAAGAACTGACATTATTCATATTTCCAGATGACTCAATCCATTAGATATAAGACAAAAAAAATTCCATCAGAAAATTTTCAAATCTGCTAAACTCACTGAAGTGACAGGATAAAAACCAACACAAAAATCAATAGTGTTTCCATGTACCAAGTAAGAAAAGAAATCTATTCATAGTAGTTTCAAAATACATTTTTTTCCTCTACTACAAGGATTCAAAATTGAAAAAAAAATCAAAATAGTACTTGGGAATCAAGTCATACCAAAAATGTGAAAGACCCTTACAAGAAAAATCATGGAACACTGAAGAAAAAATTGAACAAGACTTTAAAAATGAAAAGATCCCTCTTATCCTTAGAGTGAGGGAACTAACACTGCTTAAATGGCCATATTATTAAAAGCAATCTGCAAACTCAAAATAGACTTCTTATTGAAGTACTAAGAACATTTTTCAGAGAGAGAAAAATGTCTTAAAATTCATAGGTAATCGGAAAAGATACAGAAGAGCCAAAGCAATTCTAAGTGACAGGAGCAATGCAAGAGTCATTGGTATGCTGCAGTTCTCATTATAGTCCAAAGCCAATATAACACATTATACTGATACCAAAATAGATATTTAGACCAATAGAATAAACCAGAAGACAGAGAAACAAGCATATTACATTCCTCTGTTTTAACTTGGACAAAATGCTCAAAACCTACACTAGAGAAAAAAATTCTCTTTGCCAATGGTTTTGGGAAAAATGATACTGACATGCAAAGGACAGATATTAGATCTCTATCTCTCAATCTATACTAAAATAAAATCAAAATGGATCGAAACTTTCATAAATCTAAAACTTAGAAACACAGTTGAAACACTTGCCCTATGGCACTGGTAAAGACTTACCACGCTCCAGTAGTACTATAGAAAATAAAATAAAGATACAACAAATTGGATTACGTCAAATTGGGAAGCTCATGATCAGAAAATTTGGAGACAACCTCAAAAATGAAAATATTTTTGGTAACTGCTGTTCTGATAAAGCATACTTACAGAACTCAGAAACTGAATCTCCCAAATCAGTAAAAAAATGGACAAATGAACTAAACATACACATCTCAAAAGAAGTAGCCTAAATGTCCAATAAAAATTAAGATATTTTTAAAATAAATGAAAATATCGTTACCAATTTTAGTCACTAGGGAAATGCAAATTACAACTAAAGTGATATTCTACCTAACACAAGACAGAAGGGCTGACATCTAGAATACAGGAAAACAGTGAATACTGGTGAGGGCAAAGGAATTCTCCTTCATTACTGGAGGGAATGTATACAATTGAAACCACTATAAAAATCATTATGAATGAAAAGAAATATCTATACTAATAATGTTTAGACAAGAAATCATGTCTGCCATCTTGTACTCTGAACTACTATGATGAAGACAACATTATGTAATGTATTAACTATTGTAAAAATTCATAAAAATAAAATTAAAAAAAATCAGTATGTGGATTCATTTAAAACCTAAACATAGAAATGCCATTTGATCTACTTCTGGGTATATGCCTCAAAGAATTAGGTATCCTATGATAATTATACACACTTTTTGTAGTGGCTCAGTCCACAATAGCTGAACTGTGGAAATAGTAGATGTCCATCAGTAGATTAATAAAGAGAAGGCAGCACAGTTGATAATATAGTATCACTGACTCAGAACGACCAGCAAACTCATGTGATTTTCAGAAAAATGGATGGAACAAGTGAAGCCAACCAGACACAGAAAATTAAATGTCATGTGTTTTCTCTAATGTGAGAAACCTAAAATATCGATCAATCAACGAAAAAATCATGAAAAGATGACAGGAAACTAGGAGGTAGACTTGGGTAGGAGAAAGGACAAGGGTGAGGGGATTAGGAAAGGGAAAAGAGAAGAAGTGATTGAATACAATAGCAATATGTTTCATGCATGAACTAATTTCCAAAATCAAAACATCACTATTCTGAATTACTAATATGCATTAACAAAACATATTTACTCTGATGCCCTTGCTAATAACAATTTTTTACTTTTATATTCATAAAATTGTTTTTAACTTTCACACTATCTGAACTTGAATAAGAATAAAGGCTTATTTCTTTTTATTTTTAAAATCTTTTCTTTTTACTTTATTTTGTACCAGGTCTTGCTATGCACCTCAGACTCTATCATTTTGTCTCAGCCTCTCCAGTGCTGGGACTACAGGCCTGTGTCACCACACCTGGTTTCAGTGGCTGGCTCAGGACAGGGCTGGCAGGGCTGTGGTACTGGGGATTGAAGTGTCTTTGAGCTTGCCAGGCAGGTGCTTAAACTGCTGAGCTATCTCCCCAGCCCCATTCTTTTTTAAAAAAATATATATGTATATATATACATATATATATGTATATATATATATACATATATATATATCTTATGTAGGAGGCTGGCTATCTGTATACAGGAGAAGAAAATAGCACATCATCCTTTGAAAGGAAGTTAATACTGAGACATTAAATGTGTTAAATGCGCTTTAGAGTTATTCATTGCAAACCACATCAGAACTCATATTTTTTCATTTGTAACAAAGCTACATGTGCATAGATTCTTCTTAAAGGTACAAGACACTAAACCCTCTAAAAACTACCTTCTCATAAGTTATGGCTTTCAAATCTATCCTTGAATTCAACCAGCAATTTTGACCTGCACTTCTTGGTTCAAGGTTGATCTCACCCACTGACATAGTTGAAAAGAGAAAGCAGAAATGAATCTTACTATAAACATCAGAAAAAGAATCACAGGAAGCTGGAATCACGGAAGAATTCATCAGCTGTACTCATCACTCTCATTTTGGGAGGTAAATTAACCCTTTCTGCTATTTGTCAACATTGCAGGAGATGACTACACAAGGACTCTTTATTTCTGTCCCCCAAGGAGGCTGTAAGGGATTGTAAATACAGTTCTGTAAGGAGCTTTGTGTAAGATGCTGATGAGCATGGTGAACTGTACTCTGCTATTTTAAAAACTATTTGCTTCTAGAAATGTTTTAAAGACCAATTGTTAGATTTTAACTGTAGTTGATCTAGTGAATTAAAAATAAACATATTTGAGGTTTTGAACTTTAGAATTCAAAGTCAGGAAAAACCAGGGTCTCTTTAACATGCATGTTACTTTAAACATGAGAAAAGCTTGCAAAGATTGGTAATAGACTTGGAGTATTACTTTTGCAATGACATTTTGAAAATGTGCTGTTTAAATTGGATGGATGTCCAAGAAAATATTATAAATGCACCCTGATGTAAGACTATTTAACTACTATTATGGACTATTAAATTATACATATAACTACTGTCTCTTAGTTCAATGAGCAGAAATATCTGCACCGATAGTGTTTAGAATATTTATGTTTGCAACTTGTACTCTGAGCAACTACTATGAAGTCAACAATATGCCTTGTATTGATTATTGTGGCTGTGCTACTATTGTGTTTTGAAACTGTCTCATTATTTGTTTCTTATGGAAATTAATATTTAAAAAAAAAAGACTATTTAAAAGTCTAAAGAAATCTGGCTTGAAAGTATTTTTCAATAAATTGATAAAACCCTAATATTAGATTTTAATAAAAAAGAGCTAAATGTTAAAATTTACTTTCCTATGATATATTTTTAATATAAATCTTTTATATTATTATGCTCAAATGCATAGAACAATATAAAAGTAATTATAATATAAAATTATATTAACATACAGAAATATAGAGAAAATCTATAGGATATCATTAGTAATAATGATATTATTCCTGTATCAAGAACTTTTTTAGAAAATTTTGAAAGCATTATGTTTAGAATTAATTAGAACTATGGTGGAACCCTTATATTGGGGGGTTTGTATGAAACAATTACCAGGCATCTGCCAAAAATTAAACATTAAGTGATTCAAGCGAAAAATAGTTCTCTTATTTTTAGATCACAAATTAACAGATGAAAGTGAAAAAACACTATCTTTCCCTCGTAAGTCTTTCTTAATTGGTTTTTTAAAGCACAGCTTCAGTTCAAGGTGCAATAGACAACTTATCAATGTTTCAGATTTCCTTTTTCAGGATAGTCTTATCTTAGAAAAGTGTTAAGAAGCCAAGTCTTAGCTTTCTCAGTGTTGTGGGCTGAGCACCAGTGTTCTGTGCCTTCCATATAATCTCACATAGTGATATTAGTGGCAACCATAGTTACTAATTTAGTTAATTCGGGGCCCGGCAGGATGGCTCAGTGGTCTAAAGGGCCTGCTTAGAAAAGTTTGGGCTGCTGCAGGGACCACGGTTTGATCCCTGGTACCACATGCTGTGCCAGCCCTGCCCTCAGGGAAGGCTGAGCCAGCCATAAAAATAAATAAATAAACAAACAAACAAAAGTTCTAAAACAAGAAAAAAAATTTTAGTGAATTGGAGATTACTCTTATTTTCAAAAAACATATCCAAATAGCCTATACTCTGGAGTATTTTCTCAGCTTTAAGGGTTTAACACTATCTTTTATCTGTGTTTTGTGGAGCTCTTGATAAACCTTCAGCCTCTTGCTATCTTCCTAAATGTCACTGCGTGTGGGGCTCTGCTCAAGCTCCGTGGTGCCAGCTTACATCCCAATGACTTTTCCATAGATTTGAAACATCATTAATTTGACTTGCTTTTAGTGAATACCAAGTCCCTAACACACTTTTATCTCCATTAATTATATTTTGTTTTTTGAGTTTTTAACTGATACGGACATTAGGAAGGAAATTCAGTAGTTTATCCAACAGATTTCCTCTTTTATTTCTGTTTTTTGGGGTTTTTTTGTTTTTGTTTTTTTTCATATTTTAGGAAAGGGTCTACAGGGTCACACTACTAGATCGGACTCACAGTGATCCACCTATTTTATAGCCTCCCAAGAGCTGAGATTACAGGTGCACACCACCACGCCCAGTGTCAATTGCCATCTTGGTGTACCTCAGGATCAGGGCTGAGCCCCAGGCCCAGCCCCTATCCAATAGATTTCCTCGTGAAAACTAATTAATAATAGTTTTGAGGAGCAGTGTCTCAAAACTATGTTACATGTTCAGAAATCCATGTGCACAGAAATATGGACACTAAATTCTTCCCATTATTAACTTTTGTTCAGTAGCTTTAAAATTCTTTTCTTGGGAATGGCTTCATTTCTAATTTGATTTCTAGCCAGATTTGAAACAAACAGTCACAAGAAGGATTCAAAGAAACAGTCTGAAATAGAGATTAATTAGCAAGCATCTTACTTGGAGGGGTGGCCTATGAGGGGAAGAGGAGAGAGGCAAACAGGTGAAAGTGGAATGTGACGTAGTCACCCTGAAAATTTAGTTGACTGCAGCCCAAATTCTGAGGCTCAGGTGGTCTTCCTGAGTGGTCCTCATTTGGACTAGATGCCAGACTTTAAATTTTTGCCCGATCAACTCATGGGCACTGTCAAATGCAGGAAAAAGACAGATTCTCAGAAAAAGAGGCTATAGTCAGAAATTAGACAGCTGTCCGCAAGGGCTGAGGGCTGGAGGGTGCACTGTGAGACTCCGGGCACCTGCGTTACAGACCCTTCTGTCCTGAGAGCTGTTTAGCTGATCTGACTGCATTCACTACACCAACCTAACATGAGCAGAGTGTAGACACCTGGGTGTGTCAGGTCAAGCTGTTTTGAGCTGTTACACACTCACAGCTTCCTCACACGAAATCACAGAGTACATTCTGCTTTCTTTGCTACTCTCCTTGCTTCCCTGGCATTTAAGATTTCTTTGTATATTTAGAAGAGCAACTAATGAGGCTTTGTTTTTGGATCTTTTGTGTTACAAACCATCATGAAGACTGCAGGCAGATTCACAGTGAGTGACACTCAAATGGCAGTGAGTCTGCATGCTTGTGAAGTGTACTTCCCCTAAAAATCTTATGGTAGGTCTCAATATAGTTGCTCGCATGACCTTGTTTAATTTGGATGGACATTTTTAATTAGAGCCTGCAAAATTTCTAAATGTGCCATATGGTTTGCATATAAGATTTAGAATAGAAGGAAAGATAATTACTGTCTGTGGAGTGGCTAAAAGAATGCCCACCAGCCATCTATCAAATGATTCAGATGTAAAAGAAAAACTGAAGCAGCCATAATTATATTTCAGTTGCAGGAGATAACTCTTTCTGGACTTTGCATTTTATTTAAAATTTGTGAGTAAAAACTTACTAAAAGTAAGGCCTGCTTCACTTTTACTAGCAGCCTTGTATAATTATGAAGAGCTGCATTTTGCCCTGCCACGAGTTTAGGTCTGTTTCATGTGCATACGTTAAAACTTGTGACGTAGTATTCATTCTCTGATTTTATCCAAATGCTGAATAATTTCTGTGTTTTAAACATGAAAGCTGTTTTATGAAGATCAGATTTTGAAAGTGAGTAGTAAGCTCTGCTTGTATTCTATCCTTTAAGCTACTGAGGAAACTAAAGAAAACTCTAAGAAAGGCATAGTGGAAACTATGAAATATATATCTAGATCTAGACCTAGATCTAGATATATACATGGTAATAAATGCACCTATCTGACAAACAATTCATAGCCACCCAGTTATTTCAGACATTGAGTTTAGAAGGCACAATATATGTGATTTTATATATATAGAAGAACTAGGTGTGATGGCATATACTTCTAACCTCAGCTGTCTGGGTAGCTGAGACAAAAGGATTACAAATTGTAGCCCAGCCTGTGCAGCACAGCAGCTTAACAAGACCCTATCTCAAAAAAAAAAAAAAAAAAAAAAAAAAAAAAAAAAAAAAAAAAAAAAAAAAAAAAAAAAAAAAAAAAAAAAAAAAAAAAAAAAAAAAAAAAAATAGGGCCAGAAAGATATCTCAGTGAACTAAGCACCTGCTTAAACAAGAACAGGGACCAAGGTTCGATCCCCAGCACCATACGTGGCACTGACCCCACCCCACCCTTGGGCATGCTGAGCCAGCAACCGAGTCTGGGTATTGTGTTGCACGCCTGTAATCCCAGTGCTGGGGAGGCTGAAAACAGAATGATCACTGTGAGTTGAAGCTGCGTAGTTAGACCCTGAACCAAATACATTAAAAATATATACATAAACAAATAAATTAATTCATTAAATAAAAAGGGACAAGATATAGTTCAGTCTGAAGGCTTTGGGTTTTGTCCATAGTACTAAAGAAAAAAGTGGAAGTGATTTGTTTTTATTATAGAAATGGTCCAGAGAAATAGAAATTCTTTAGTAACTATTTCTAATTTTTACACTGCCCTCTTCTTCACTTAGACTTAATCAGTGGTGTCAAGTCTAAATACACCCTTAGTAATCTCCTAACCATTTATAGAAACAAATACATATATACATATATATATATATATATACACTCATATATAGAGAGCTTCTAGATATTTACTTCAACACAGAAACAAGAGAGATGTGTGCATCCACGTCGTCATGGCACATGCACCTTTAGTTAGTTTCACTCATTCACCCTACTTAGTTGTGACCTAGACATATTCATATCAGCACATTTAAATAGAACTCATTCTTTTAAAATAGTTGCATGGTATTCCATAGGCCAAAACACTTTTTATTTAATCGTGTTATATAAAAACATAGCTAAATATTCTTTGAAAATACATTCATTTGACTTACTATAGTAAATCAAAATATTGCTGAATCATTTTATTAAATCAGTGGATTAATTTATTGTCTTTTCACTAAAATGAAAATAAAAATGTAAGATTAAAAATAATATTGTTTTTCTTGGTCATGTTTAAATTTGAAACTTCAAATATTATTTAAATAGTGCAATACTACAATGTTAACTATAAAATAAATGTTCTATTATATTTTTTAAATTCTTTTATATCATTCTCCTCCCTACGCTCAATTTTAGTGAAGTATTATCTTCTGTGCTTTTTTTTTCTTTTCTAAGAATTTAGGTTTCTCTACAACATTATTCATAATAACAGATGTCAAGTTCTTCATAAATAGGTGCAATCCTGCAAATTTAAGTGCACTTCTAAATGAAGTTTATGTATTGGGTTAAAATTTCCGTTTTTGAAATATTCATTATAAAAACCTAACCTACTACAGCAATTCTTCCAATTTCCAATCAATGTCCATTCAACCAGAGCCATAACTGCCTCATAAGCTAAATGAGAGTGGCTTCTTACAGCTGATAATGCTTGGTGCAGCCCTTGAGCATCAAGTGCGAATTTCAAGAGAATCCGTCCCTAGACAGATTCAGTGTTATCAGCTTGAATCCAGACAGCTTTTGCCTTTCTTTGAATGTTACTAGCCTGTACTTTTCCATCTCTTTCATTTGTGCTGCCTTTTTGAGTCCACAAAATCATGTTCAGAACAGTCGTGAAAAAAGAGCGTAGAGGGCTAGATGCATGTTTTCTTGACTAAAGCACTTCAGCCCCTACGAATTCCCCTTCCTTGCTCAATCTCACTGAGAACCTCATCTGTGCCTTGTCTGCCTGCCGTCAGAAAACTCTGAAATAATAAACATGGAAATGTGTTTTCCTTGCACTGTCATATCAGGTGCTAACAGAGTGTTTTTTTTAAAAAAATTAGGTTCACTCACTAAAATTAAGATAAGTTTAAATGTGGGTCTGCCATGCAACATTTAACTATTTTTAACATTGGCTGCATATACTATTAGTACCATTGGTTCTTGTGCACTGAAGAGATATCTCTTGAGTGAGCTGTTTTGTTTTCTGTCTTATGCTAAATAATTTCATTTCAAAGTATTTTATATTAATGTATATCATTCATTTTAACTAATACATCTTTCTTGCATAGCTACAATGCCCAAGATCATATGCTAAGTGCTTGCACTCCTTTACTTTTGTACCAATGGAAAACTGTACTTAACACAGTAGGAAGGAAACAGAACACTAACTAGATTTATCACCAGAAACTCTGGCTTTGGATCCTGCCTCTATCATTTAGTAGTTATCTGACCTTGGCAAAACTGCTCAAACTACCTCAGCTTCAGTTTCTACATATATCGCCAACAGGTATGACAATATATTTCCACAGTTTTTATGAGAACTAAATGAGGGTCAAATCAATTTGAAGTTTATTTGTATAAATACTAACTATAAAAAATTAATTATCCATATTCCCTAGCTGGAATCGGCCTAGTTTCAATAAAAAGAATGCAAAAGTGTTCACAAATAGCTATAATGAAAGGTAGAATGTCCATAGAGAAGCACTAAAAAAGTTGCATAGCGATTTTCATGGGAAGCACATCATTTCCATGCATTATCTGTTTTTGGAAGATAATGATTTCATCTGGAGCCTATTAAAATTATGGTATGTGAAAAATGGAAAGACCAGCACAGATAGAGTACTGAGCCAGGCGCAGAGTTGGCCAAAACCATCTGCAGTAGCGACAGCTGCTGTTCAGTGAGAGTCTTTAGCAGCTGAAGCAAAGCAGTGAAATTTAAGTCTAGGATGAGGGTCACATCTGCGACAAGAGCTGACTTGGATGTCAAGAGTTTGCTTTCCACCCCATAAGTACCAAAGACATGAAAGATTTTGAAATTTACCAATATAGTGATATCTTTCCACAAAATAACCAATTTGGATGTTTAGAAATGGGTCATAAAACTCTTTGACATAAGGAACAGTTTCTTTGATGGAATAGCAGAGGGACAAGTAACCTTTAATCAGGTAATATTTTTTCTTTTTTATGTATTTGGTACAGTGTCTACAGGGTCTCACTACATAGATCGAAATCACAGTGAGTCTCCTGTTTTCTGCCTCCCAAGCGCTGGGATTACAGGTGCACACTACCATGGCCAGTCTCAATCGCCATCTCAGTGTACCCTGAGGATGGGGCCAGTATGGCACACCGGGTATTGATCCCCAGCCGCTGTACTCCACCTAAGCAGGTGCTTTAGTCCACTGAGCTATCTGGCCGGCCCCTCTAATCAAGTAATATTAGCGACTTGAAGGATGCTCTCACTCAGTCAGCAGAGGGGAAAACAGTGAGGAACATAGTTACTGCTGCACCACTGTGTTTGAGGGACAGGAGAATGAGGAAAATGAAATATAGCAGAAAATCATCAATGGCAGGACAAGAGGAAGACTGGGGCTCACTGCAATTGTTGCCATTGTGGAGCAAGGAAGACATCAGTGAAATCGGGAGGTGAGGTGCGTTCCATGGGACTCACCCAGATCCCATAGGAAGCTCATAGGATGAAGGGTGAAAGTAAGGGCTTCTGTGGCAGAAAAAGAAGTGAAAGTTCTCATTACCTAGGTCAAGAGTCACATAACAGAAAGAAGAGAAGCTCTTAAAACTCAGGAGTGCGGAGTGACCTTAAAATTTAACATCCCAGTGTAAAATGAACATGTGCATCTCCGTGTTCTAAAAGCAAGCGGAAAGGTGTTAAAGCCAGTAAAATAAAAATATTCATTTCCTATAGCTTCTTTCTCCTCCTCACTCTCTTCTCCCAGCCACTCCTCCCCCCTCCTCCTCTTCCCCCCTCCTGTCTTGTACTGTTTCTCACTTCATTATGTGCTCCTTGAACATATGGACATTTGAGCTAAGATATGGGCTATGGATATCCACAGTACAGAAGACCCCAGACCTGCTCTCACTTGTAACAATAGAGTCAGTCTCCAGTTCCTCTAAGCTTGAGCCCCTATCCACAATAGGTGGACAACTTCCACTTATTGGAACCTCTGTGCCTAGACTCAATAGTACTAGATCGATTGAGGCTTGCGAGAAGCTTTACCCCGCTAACTCACCTTTCCAATATGCCCTGGTATTGCCTGTATGAAGCAAAGCTAGCCCCCCCCCATCATAATTTGCCATGATACGGCAAAGGAAACTCCTATTCCTTAACCGGCTCAAGTGCAGCATGATCCCACATGGAACTGGAGGCAGCAGTGGGCAGTAGTGTTTCCTGGTAGGCAGGATCCTGGTGGGAAGTATCTAACAGCCATGAATAGAGGAGCACCGCTATGAGGTGCAGTCAGACATGAGTTGAGCCTCAGAGTCACAGGCACATGCGCCCTTGTTCATTCTTGTTCACTTTGTTCACCATATGCAGATTCAAAATTAAAATTCTTACCTGTTTCAGGATGGGGACCATCGGACCCTAACAATGGAGCCCTCCTAAATTAGGACCCTTTGCCGTGCGGTGGTCATTTACCCATGAAACCAGAATTAAAGAGGGTGGTAGTTGTTTGGAGAGAGGACACAAAAGAAGCTTTGACTATAAGCTTTTTTGCAGGTTTTGTGCTATTTGGAATTGAATTCACAGCCTGCATGCTGTGGTATGGGCTGTATCCCAGCTTATTATTATTATTATTATTATTATTATTATTATTATTATTGTTGTTGTTGTTGTTTTTATTATTATTATTTTGAGAGAGAGTTTCACCCAGTCATGAAGTTGCTCTAATTGTCGCCCTCCTGTCTAGGACTCCCAGAACGCTGGGATCACATGTGTGCATCACCACACCCAACACTCTGAAGGATTTGCTGGGGAATCAAGAAGGGCAGATACTAGTTCAATAATTCCATTCCTGGTTACTGCTTTTGGAAGGAAAGAAGTGTCAGTAAAGAGTAGAGCCACATTATGACCTTTGTGAGTCCAGAATACTGTTTGCTTTAATGGATGACTTTTTCTATAAACATAAAAATCAAAATAGATGTTTATAGCTACCTGTATATAAAGATAAATATATTCCTTTATACCTGTATATTAGAATATTTTCTTTAACCTGGGACATTAAGAGCCACATATTGGTTCTTAGCCGGAGTACTGAATAGATAAATAGGAGGATGGGCATCATTCAGAACTGGCCTGTTTGACATAGGCAAGAAGAGGGGGAGGAATTTTCAAGAGTTCTGAAAATACCAAGATATCCTGTTTGAGTGCAGAGGGTAAGGGAAGGGCTGAGAGCAAGAGTAATCGTCACCTAGGGATCAGGAGCTGCAAACAAATAAACATGTATGATAAACAAATCAGAACTTGAGGTCAGACTGGGAAAGAGACTCAACGTGTTAAAACTTTCCAAAACTGAAAAGATCTCATGTTTTAGAAAAGAGGCAAAGGCTGCATGACTTTTATTTTTCCATTTCATGTTATCCATTTCCTTTTCTATGTAGTGGTACATTTATTTATTTTTTCCCATCTCTTCCCCTATGTAGTATATTTATTTTATTTTTAAATTTAATTTAATTTAATTGTTTTCTTGTTTCAGAATTTTTGTTTCTTTGTTTATTTATTAGTTTTATGGCCAGCTCAGCCTACCCTGAACGCAGGGCTGGCACAGCATGTGGTGCAGGGGATCGAACCGTGGTCCCTGCAGCCGCCTAAGCTTTCCTAAGCAGGCGCTTTAGACCACTGAGCAATCCTGCCGGGCCCTATGTGGTATATTTAGTCATTAGTAAATAATGTTCTAGGAAATCAATTGTAGAGGCAAATGATTTAGATGATTCTTAAGTTTTAAGACCTCTAAATTGTTTTTCCATGATTTCTAATTTATTTGATTGAATTAAACAAAATAAACTTGGAACAAGAATATCATTTTATTCTAGTTGAGATATTTAAAACTTGCATCAGTTTTTGTGAGCAGTACTTTCTGGGTTTGGAACCCAGGCAAACTGTATTTAACTTATACTTGTGCTGCACTTTTTTTTTTTTTTTTTTTTGACATGATTTTAAGTAATGCAGCATCAGATTATATGTGAACTATTTTATAATAATAGAAGTCACTTTTAACTACAGGTTAAGTGACTACATTCGAAGGGAATAGAATTATTCTAATGGATTTCTAATTAAATGCTTAAATCCTAGCTAGTTTAAAGGTGCACTTTAAATTAAATTGATCTTTCCTGGAGGTTTGGTTGAAAAATGTTGGGAAAAAAAAGTAGGTGAACGATTCTAGTTTGAATTTTTAGAAACCTCAAAGAGGGAAAGGTGTAGAGAAAGGACAAGAAATAATGATTGAAAAATATGAGCACATGTTTCACAATTAAGGAGAACTATATGTCAGATCCTGTCTCAAAATAAAAGGAAAGCATAATTAAATAATAATGAGTGAAAACATACACAAACATTCACTATAAAGCCGGTATAATTTTTAATGTATTTGGTACAGGGTCTTACTGAGCAGCTCAGATTTATGGCGATCCTCCTGTTTCAGCTTCCCCAGTGTTAGGATTACAGGCATGCGCCACCAGGCCTAGTCTCTGTGGCCTGCACAGTGTGTCCAGGGAGTAGGGCCAGCACGGCATATGATGTCAGGGATCCAGCCCCAGTCTCTGTGCTTGCCTAAGCAGGAGCTTTGTCTGCTAAGCTATCTTGCCATCCCAGCAAGTATAATTTTTTAGACAACCAAAAATATTTGTTCTTAATAACAATAAATTATAAATTTAAAATGGTACTAATTTTAATGAATAAGTAGCAAACTGTGGTAGTTTTATTTTTATGATCTTATGCTATTTTCTTGAATCTTTCACTAGTGAGAAATACATAATTAGGAATGTTTTCCTCATCAAATGCTTTGTCATGCAATTGTGCCATGTAAATACAAAGAACAAGGATAAGGAAAGTAAGCCACAGCAGGCGAGAGAATAAGGCTTGGAGGACAGTGAGCTCCCTACCGTTGAAAGCATTTAATCAGAGCCTGAATAGTCATTTGTTAAAAATGTTAAAGAAAGGACTCCTATAGGGTGTTGGAGTCAAGAATCTATCTTTTTAAGATCTTTTCAAATTCTACAATTGGATAAATCAGTGATTCCTGATTAGTGATTCCTTGGTTGAAAAGAAAAAAGTGTTAGTGTTGCAGAATGTTTCCACAAAAATCTAAAAGCAAACTGAAGATTTCATAATCTGCATAAAACATAATTTTAGAAATCCTTTTTTACTTTGTCATTAAATCGAAGTGCACAGTTAATGCATTGAATAAAGGAATAAAGTACTTAGTCTTAAAATTACCTGGGAGCTTCTATAAATTACTTTAAATCTTAGATTTAAGATCTCTATTTGTCCAAGTATAGTCTTTGGAATACAATATCTGAATCACCTGGATAATTTTCTACAACTGTGATTTGCTAAATCAGCATATCTCAGTAAGCTGAGTTCTGGGAATCTTCATCTTAAACAATTTTCGCATGTTTGTGTTATAGAACTGAAACTCAGAATATGATCCAGGCCCAACAGCAGTAGTGTCACGTGGAGTTCCCCAGAAATGAAGAACCATGGGACCCACCCCTAGCTACAGAATCAGATGCTTCATGTTAACAAGGGTTTTAAAGCATTTGTTTGCATATTAAGTCTAAGAAGTCCTGATCAGGTAATATCCAAGGAACGACAAAAATAAACGGTTCTATTTCGAGGCACTTAGATAGCCGGTATATACATTCAAGAAATATTTATTGAAATTGAGTATTATAAAAACCACTGTTAGATGAAAATGAGGAAGAGCATCTACTGTCATGAAGTCAATAATTATGACATTATTTGATCACTGCGATATTAGAGATCTATTCAAGGATCCATGTCATATTATTGGAGCCATGTAGATAAGCTTGCACTGGCATTTATGCTGTGAATGAATTTTAAAAGATATCACCCAGAAAGAGAATGGACAGAGAAATACATCCCCGGCAGGAGAGCTCTGTCCTATCTTGGGAAAGAATGAAACATACATAGAAACTGTAAGAAGTAACTGGAAGACACCTGCAATCGGTATCAGAACAGTGGGACCCAGACGAACCGCTGGTGAATGTGGACTGCTATATTGAGTTCCATAGACCTCCATGTTTTCATCTACAATATGGGGCTTCTTTTCATGTCCAGCTCACAAAGTCATTTGGGGTTTAAATGAGATAATATAACTTCAGTGCTTATGAATATATCTAGCAGTTATGCAGCATGAAAAATTGTATTAATATATACAGAATACATATTGGCATGATAGAAAATAAGAAATCAAGTTTTAAAAAGCAATAGTTGTCATCTACATGAATCGCTGGTGGACTCCACAGAAGACCTGAAGCACTTTTCACACCCTATTAACAAGTTTTGAGACAAAATGAGAGTCTCAGAGAATGCTGAGAACTGTAGTGCAGGACAGGGAGCTAGAACGTACCCAGAGAAAGCAGAAGACAGGGGAGCACAGGAGGTTTAGGAGATGGTAGTGGCCAGGAAGTCAAGATAGCAGTAATTTCAAATATGCTTACCAATGTTTAGTGAAGAAGAGTCGAAATGCAATGATGACAAGACAGTCCCGACATATTTATGCTGCCTTTCCTAACAACTTTTCCAGACCAAGAAAGAAAGAAAAAAAAAAAAAAAAAAAAAAAAAAAAAAAAAAAAAAAAAAAAAAAAAAAAAAAAAAAAACCAAGCACCAGTATACTAATGAAGAAATGCAAAGGGAGAGAGATAGGGAAAGGAATAGTGCTTGAAAGAAATGTGGAATGTAACTTGGGAAGGACTTAGAAAAGGAGATATTAGAGAGAGTTACAGTATCTGCTGAAGCCAAACCTCTCATAGACTGGATTAAATTCTAAACACAGGTGGATTTGTGAGTCTGAGTACTTCTTCCTAGATTTCTGGTACAAAATCACACTCCACGTTTACTTTATTATTTCCCTTTCTCCAGGCTTGGAATTGGCTATTTCTCTTAGGCTCTCATTTTCTCTGGTGAAGAAAATACCTAAAAGCAAAGACCTATTTGGTATGCAACACAATCAACCATAGAGAATCTGTGCACCCTGGGTGAGAACGGGGGTTCCATGCCTACTGCAGCTGAAAAAAGACAGATAGAATTGGCTCTGATGAAAAGATGTGTTCAAAGCTTTTGCAGGGGCTAGAAATCAGAAATACATCAAAGCTATTAATATAATGTATTGGTTGTATATGATTTGTGCTACTGTAAGTTATAAACTGATACATAGTATATACTATTACTACTTTCAATCTTTTAAAACACTTCTACATCAAATCATAAATCTTTGGGTGTGATAATTGTAAGGTTACCATGTTGGAAAAAAGGTTCTTTCCTAAAAGGAAGTGTTGAATCATTCTCATTATCCTTGAAATTTATTTTTAAACTTTTCTACAAAATTAATTTAAATAAGAATATGATAGACAGATGTTTGATTCATTGATTGATTGAATGATTGTTGAAAAATACTAATATTGGTGAATCTATATGAAGACTATACAGTTCCCAAAGTGCTCAATAATAAATAGATGTTCTGACTCTTCCCCAAGCGAGGCTGGAGAACTTCACAATGAATAATTCACTGGAATGGTAAAATGTCTCCTTTCATTACTGGAGAACTTTCAGCCCTGGATTAAAAACTTCCTGTATTATATGTCAATTCTTAAAAACAAGGCTCGAAACTATTAAATTGTTTTCATGCAACTAACTATATTTTTGAGCCACACTCAAAATTTGGAGGGATATAAACTATTCAACATTCAAAAAGATAAAATTCACTGTCTGTAATGGACCCAAAGATTCATAATCAAAGAAGCATAAAGATATTCTCTGTCTGTTAAGTCATGAAGAGAAAAAACTTAATCAATCAAAAATAAAGTGACGGGAACCAGGGATGTAGCTCAGTGGCTCAGTGCCTGCCTACTAGCTCAATTGCTGATACAAAAAAAAAAAAAAAAAAAGAAAAGAAAAGAAAAAGAAGAAAAGATAATTGAGTGTTTCTGAATCTGAAAATTAAGGGAAAGCAACAAGATTCACCTGCCTTCTTTACATTTGAAACTAGAAACTGGCTCTCTTTACAAAAAAAGAGAAAATGCTTTATATTCCATGCTCTTTTCTGAAAAATCTGTCATTTTAACTGGTCAAGAAAAAAATTATGAGAAGGTAACTTGAAGAGTCTATTGGATTTCTCCAAATAACGTATCATTAGTCATACACCAACTTTTTTAATATTAGACTGTAAAACCAGCTACTTGATAAGCATATTTTGCAAAAATGGTGAGTAAACTCCCTAGTATTTGGATAAAAGCTAGCAAATAGTATAGAAGGAGAAGAGGAAGAAGAAAGGCAGGCAGGTAGAGTAAGGAGAGACACAGAAAAGTAGAGTATATTAGTAGTAGTGATAATAAAGAAATTTTTAAAAAATATAAAATGGAAGCTTAACAGTTGAATTCAAAGCATGAGTTCAAGAAGTGTATTTGAAATAGGACAGGAGAACATGGGCCAGGTCTCCTACAGTGATGCTTTCTTCCACAGCTTATAATCCCTCTGTCACCAGTTACAATGTCATATCCCTACAGGAAAAAACTTTGATGAGAAATGCCATGAAGTGTAGAGCTTCATGAAATCAGTGATACTATCTGAGATGCACATTTCATTATTTTCTTTGAGATGTAGAAGATACTTTTAATAAAAATATTATCTAAAAATGCAAGGCATTTATGAAAGGTTGACCGTTATCCCATCATGTACACTGCAGCAACCACCCTTCTGTCCAAGACTTGACACCTGAGTCCTTACTGGATACAATTAGAAAATAAATTAAACATATCGTAAGGGAAATGGTGGAGAGATATTCTTTAAAAATAAATTTAGCAACACTTTATATTAGGTGATCTATCCTATACCCACTCTCACTTTCCCATGAACATAGCAAGAATTATTAAACCACCAAAAACAGTAAACACACACTTTCTTTTTTTTTTCCTAAGGAATAAATTTTTGTTTTTATTTTCTATCTTAAAACTTATTTTAGGCTAGAGGGTGGTACCACAGCAATTGTGACATGGGGCAGGGGGTGGAGGAGATGTGGATAGTAGTGGTAGTATGGGAGCGAGAAGAGGATCCTTGCAGGGGTCAAAGCAAAGGGCCAAAGGGGTGCGCGCGGCGACTGCCCCAACACAGACCCCTCATTTTGCTCTTCGTGTGGGGTGGCACCTGGTGTAACACACACTTTCTTTAAAAGAGTGTTGGTAGAAACAGATTCAGAATTGTCTGCTACTTGATCTGAATTAGGATACCAGTGTGTTACTAATAAGAGTAACATAAATTGTTTGCCTTGGAATCTTCAACTTTGAAAGTCATGACAATCTCATAAATATCAAGAAGGGCAAAGAAAAGGGAAAGTACACTGTAATAAGGCAATGCAGGACAGCTCCTTACTGCTACTTCTTTTTTTCAGGTTATACAAAATGTAGAATCTTGGGTCACAAAAGAGTTGATGGATAGGCTTGACAGTCATAGCAAAATACAGTACCTGGTCTATCATAGCATTTGGGAGCCCTCAGAATATTATTCAAGGCATATAGTTATGAAAACATGAACACTCAGTATAAACACGAACAATGACCCAGAGATATTCTGAGAAAAACAATTCTTGTCTCATAAAAAATACAGAGGGAATAGATAAATAGATAAATGATTTGTTTCCTACCAGACTATGGAATGAGAGATGTATTACCTTAATGCATGGGGTGGTTCATACACTGTGTCAGCCTTAGGGGTCAGAAGCTTAGCTGGCTCCACACAGGACTCACTGACCTGGGGTATGGCAGCCCCACCTCTAGGGTGGGGAGAACCTCTCTCTAGAGTGACTCAGCACTTAACAGGTATAAGAAGGCTTCTGTGCACCACTTCTTCAGAGAAGCTCTAGCAGGTAGTCCCGTCCCTTGGAGGAACTCTGGTCTTCATAGTCAGTGTGGAAGGAAGGGAGAGGGGCTTGATACCTGCAGCAGCTGCTGCTCCTTCCTCTGCTCTTTACTGTTTTCCACTGCTATGAAGTGCTGACCTCTGACATGTGCCAGTCTGTCTTGGAGCCAGTGGAGTAAGGACTGAAATCTTTGCTAACTGTGAGTTAAATAGACCTTTCCTTCCTTAATTCTGAGTGTTAGGTATTTTATTCCAGCAATGAGGGAAATGTACCCGAGATAATGATGTTATAGATAATCCAGGATTGTACCCTGTGTGGGTTAATCAAGACTCATTTGGTTGTAACTGAAAGAATTCTACCGCACACCAAGTTAAGTTGCTTTTCTTATTAAGGAATATGTTGCAGTGCATGAATGAAAAATCTAGATGGAGCCCAGCCTTCAGATAGAGTTACATTCTTAAACACTGACTTTAGAAGAACGTTCCTGTATTCTGATTCCACCTTTTACTGGGTTGTTAGTATTCCTAAACAGCCTCTACCATTGTGTAAAACACATCCTCTGGACCAGTGGTGGTGAATCTGTGGCACACATGCAGCAGTAGGCAGTTGGTGTCACTGAACAATCTAGAAGGTTCACCATCACTGCATGCTTTCTTCATGATCAGTGATTCCACTGGTCAGAGACAGTGTTTCTTCCCTAAGAGCTTCAAATAAGTGTCCTTTCTGGGGTCCTGCTGCATTTGGCTTGGCTCACATTATTTTCCTTGATCTATTCATTATGAGTAGGGTGAAAGTCCTACACTGTCCCAGCCAGGTCTTGTGTCCACTTTGTGTTTTTGTGGTGCTGACCATGGAGTTTGAAAACAGTTTCCATGTTATCTTAGCTCACAAAAAACAATGTAACCCTTTAACCAAGATAAAAAAAAAAGAGAAAAACTCTGTGCAGTTAGCATGGCTACTGCAGTGTTGCAAGATCAAAATCAAGGCATGGTTATTATAGTTTCTGTCAAACATCCACTCATGGAATAAATCATCAGATTTAGGGTTGTTATGAAAAGATTCCATTGGGCTTAATGAACTTGTTTATTTTATTTGGGATGTGGAGTGCAGTTCACTGTGGGGGAAGGGATCAGAGAAGGAAAGCAAGCTCCTTCCTGAACTCCTTCCCTTGATTTTAGCTCCTTGTTCATGCATCTTTATCCTGCACACCCAACTGCTCAATGACATTTGTACAAGGCCCCCATCTTTCTCTCCTTCATTTCTACTAAAGGTCTTAGTGCTTCTGTGAGTCTCAGACATGTGTTGATAAAGACGAGACAAAACCAGCCACCCTGACATGAGAAAGCTGAACAAACACTCGCTTATTACAAGAGTTTTCCTGCTCACTCATACTATAAGGAGCAACGAGATTTGACCTTGGCATCTGTTCTGGTTTGTGCCTAGCTGTCCCCCGCCCTCACCCACCCAAAGCTTGATGCAGTCACTGGGGCAAACTTCCAGAGCTAAATAAAGCTTTCCTTCCTTAATTTTTGGTGCTGGGTATTTTTGTGCCAGAGAGAGAAAAATAAATGAAACAACATCTTCCTCAATATTTGTATATCTGCTATGGAAGAACCCAGCGGGGAAATGAACCTTAAAGTACTGAGATCCTCCCCACTTGAGACCTCCTGCAGTTAGACATTCAAGGTCTTTGGATCTGACTTATTATCCACAGACACTGTAGCAGAAAGACCTTGTAGCTTCCAAAGCCATTCCCCTGATTATTTACCACATCCATTTTCCCTGACCGTCAGCAGTATGGATAGTTGTTGATTCCCTTTTACAAGGACTGTGCTTGAATTCTAAGATGCTACAGGATTCTGTTCCCTACCTTATCTCACATTTCCTTCTTAATTTTCTTTTTATCAGTCTAGCTACCTATTTCTCTGTCAATTTGACTATCCAACACTTACCTGTTTTTAACATTTAATAATTATTTATTATACAATTAATCTAGGCCAAGTACTAGAAACAAAGAGGTAAGCAAGGATGGCACCATCTCCATCTATGCCTCACAGACCTAACAATATTAACATTGCTGATGTCCTGGATTGAGAGATGTAGCCTTGTTGATTTTTAACATTGCATGAAAGTATACCAGCCTGGTATTTTTACCTTCTTCCCGTTTGAGCTGACACAAAGGATAAGATTGACAGGTCAGCCACACTCAGATCAGTGATCTATCTACCACCAGCGGTTTAGTAATAATTCCAAGGCCACAAGCAAGCAACAGGCATCAGCAGCATATGGAGAAGACAGAAAAACACTCTGTGGCTCCCAGGTCCCTCTACTCTATAACAGACATGTTGTCTCTGATCCCTAGCAGTCGATGACCCTCTGTGCTTTCTATCCTATGTACCAACAAAACTACATAGGGCCTGGTGTTTCACCCTACTTTGCTGGCAATAAATTAAGCTGTTACTATTTCATGGATGAGATTCCTAGGTCAGAAACAAAAGATGTTGTCACTCATGGCCAAAGTAATATCCAGCACTACATTTTTGTGTCAATTCTTTATGTCTCCCGAAGAGCAGTAGTGTCAGAAAAGGCTCAGCATGGATACCTAACCCTTAAATGGATTACCTTATCAAAGGCTTCGGGAATTCAGTCCTTTACAGTTATACAAGAAAAGCCTGTACTGCTTTGTTTCTTAGACAGGCAAGATGTTACCTTATCCCTCTGTGCAAATACAGCCCTAAAATATGGCTTAGGTGACCAGGGTCAAACATTAGATCCAGTAGGAATGTGTATGGACTGCAGAAGATCTCCTCCAATGTGTACTTTCTGATAGAACACATTATTGTGGCTCTAGAGTCTCAATAATCTGAGAACCCCATGTTATATCTTTAACTATTAGACATTCCTTATGAATATTTAAAATTTCTCCAGTTTCCAGCCACTTTCAAATCCCTCCCTCAGTACCACAACTTCCTGACCAAACACAGTCACTTTCAAATGTCAAAATTATTCCAAGACTGACATTGGCTCTGTTCCCCCGTTTTAGGATCAATTGTTAGCTAAGCCACTGGAATCTTCGGCCAATCCAGCTACTCCATCAAGACAGCTTTCTATGTCTTCCCTTGTCCTTTAGTAAATAAGGGTAACATCATCATATGCTGATAAAATATTTCTAGTATTTTGAATAGTAGAGGAAGGTGATATGTAAGGATTTAAAGGAATAGATGACACCTACTGTATTCATAATTGTTAGATAAAAGTGTTATGGTTGGCATGTTTCTCATCAGTGTCATTAATGGAATTTTTATTTCTATGTGGCTGCGGAGATAGTTCTGAGGCACAAATGCCTGCCTGGCAAGTGCAAGGTCATGAGTTTCAACCCTGCTCCCCTCCTAAAATAAATAAATAAATAAATAAAATTCCTTCTAGACATACCTGTATGGAACATTTTTCCCCCTTGAAAAAATTCCCTTTCCGTGATTTCCATAATGCCCAACTCTTTTGATTATTTTTTCCTACTTTTTTACACATCCCTGTTGATTAGCTTTGTGCCTCTGCTTGCCTTTAAGGTTGAATAAACATGAATTAATTTATGTTTTGTATTGTTATCTGTGTTTTTGCTTACTACTGTCACCCACTCATATGGCTTGAATTGCTGTGTATTATGGAGCTGGCCCAATACACATTGACAAAAACATACAGAATATCATTGTTTTTCAAGTACTAAGGTATTACAGTGAGCTGCTGCAGAACTCAGCAGAGTTTTTGCTCTCATGAGGTATAGTTACAAACAGGAAGTGCAGAAAACACATTATGCATATGAATCTGCATCAAAATTTCTGTTAAGATCTCCAAAACAAATGTAGCACCAAGGAAGTATAACATGAATCTGACCTATATTAAACTGGAACTACAAGCTTCTTTGGGATAGTGGGTTTGGGTGGACATCTTTAGTACACATAGTGCTTACTAGATACAAGAGGGAAGGCTACAGTAAGAGTCCAGTGTCTTCACAGACCTTAAAGAAGTTCACTGTTAAAACACAAAGATCAAACTGTGCAGGGACCTGCATACTCTCTTGGTATTCAGGTCACACTTAAAGAAATGAAAACTGATTGAAACATATAAAACTGTGGCAAGAATGAGGAAGTTGATCATATTTTATTTTTAAAACATCACTGTAGTGCAGCATCGAGACGGCACTGGAGAGCACAGTGCTGAGTGAGGAGGAAACCCTTATTAGGCAGCTTCAACCATACATGAAGGCTGGGATAGGGCAGTGACAGTGAGCTGAGGCCTAACTAGATCTGACACGTATTACACAACAATTCTGACACAGTGCAGTGAAACTTGCTCTTGGTTTGCTTATAGGTGCAAGTGAGGAAGCTGTCGCGGGTGACTCCCAAATTGCAGTGTTATGCAATGTGATAAGTGACAACTGAAAATTCTGCTGATGCTTTCTACTGATTGTAGTCTATATTCTGAATCGCCAATGGGTGTCCCCAAAGTTGCATCCCATTTTAGCCATCAAATTACTTATGTTTAAAATAGATGTTCTAATATATGATGTTTCTTTCAGCGTGCTATTTTAGTGAATGCCCTAACCATCCATCCAATTGCTCAAGGCAGTTCACCTTGACTTTTTCTCCTCCATCACATTCACTTAATAATTAAGTTATGCTAATTTCTTCTCCTTAACATTTTATATCTCTGTCCATATCTATTTCTACTACTTCTAGCTTAGGTCAGATCTTCACCTTTCATCTCAATTTTAGCAATAGTGACTAACTGATTTGTCTCCATTCAGCTTCCAATCTATTTGATCTATTCTTTACTGTGTAAGCACCCACTGCCAATGAAGTAAGTCTGTGATTCCTTATGTGATGCAGAAGGCTATGCATGACCAGCCCTACTTCTAGAATAATCTTTTATCCATTTTTGGCACTACTATACACACCAAACTGATTCTTTCTTCCTTCCTTCCTTTCTTTCTTCCTTCCTTCCTTCCTTTCTCCTTCTTTCTTTCTTTCTTTCTTTCTTTCTTTCTTTCTTCCTTCCTTCCTTCCCTCCTTCTTATCTTTTCTTTTCTTTCTTCCTTCGTTTCTTTTTGAAATTTATTTATTTATTTATTTATTTATTTATTTATTTATGAGAAAGGGTCTCCATGTCACTATGCAGTTCAGGTTGACCTTGAGCTCAGCTGTAGCCCAGGCTGATCTTGAGCTCATAATGATCTTTCTACCTCACCCTTCTGAGCGCCAGGATTACAGGTATGCACCACCACACCCGGAACTGACTCGATTTTCATGAAAACATATACTTCCCTCCCATCCTTAGTATGCGACAACTCTTTTGAAATGTTTCTTATAACTTTCCTCTCAAAAGTCCATTTTGCCTTTTTGCCTTTTTGCACAGTGCAGTGGCTTTTGCTGAGGTTTTATACCTGTACTGCTTAGTTGAATGTCTGCCCTAGAAAACTGATAGTTGTCTTTTTTTTTTTTCAGCAAGAGCAAAACTTAAGCAGATAATAATGGTATCCACAAAGTTATCAGGAATTAGTGAGTGAAGTTTCCTGATCTAGTTATCTGTGTGTCTTTAGCTCTGTCCTGAACTTGGCTTTATCTTTAGTTTAACTTCATGTATAGATGCAAAGTGAGTTCTACAAAAATGCTTTATGTCTGCATAATACACTTTGCAGAGCAAGAAGCCATTGCTGTCTCGAATTTTCTGACCCCTGCATCAAACTTCATGCTAATTGGTTGACATATGAATTAATGGACTCTTCATAAGAAAGTCATGTGCTGAAGCAGACATAAGCTAATCCAGTCACCAAGGCAAATACAGATGAGGTTGTGACAGATAAAGTTACCTGGGCTTCAGGGAGGGTGGTATTCATGAATCTCATATAATCTATCTGATCTCTTTAACATAAAAATCTGGACGTTACTTAAAATGAGAGGATGTGGAAAATGGGCATATCTCCACCAGGCATTAGTCAGTATGTGCTACAAATACAGTTTAAATTTGTTTATTAGTAAATTTTAGAATTATTTTGTGCCCTGGAATTTTAAATCTACTTGTCAGTAACCAGAAACAAGAGTGAAATATGTATTGGAGGGGTAGAGAGTCATTAGAGTGAAAAGGCCCAGTTCTGAGAAATCAAAAGGTAAATGTGGCACAAGAAGAAGACAGGAGGCTGTGGACTGTTCTCAGACTACTCAATCTTTCATTCACTCATCCATTCATTCACTCATCCATTCATTCACTCATCCATTCATTCACTCATCCATCCATCCATCCATTCATTCATTCACCATTTATCAAGTGTCTGTTCTATATCATCAAATACTACAGCAGAATATTTGTCTTTAGATATATAATTCTGATCCTTGTGAAAGAGTTATAAGCAAAAGGCAGTAGCCTTAATATGTAGAGTGCTTAACAGATAGTAAAAATAAGATCAAATGGAAACCTAACAGTGTTTTCACTTCGATATTTCTCCCAAACCTAACACTTCTGCAATACAATTTTCAGCATAAAGCACCCTCATAACTCTTATTTTCAATCAACATGTTTCTGAGAACCATACATTAAAAGGCAAATGGAAGAATAATTTCTTACTCTGATTTCGAGTAGTCACAAAATCTAAGAAAAATAATATGAAGCAATTTTGGTTGTTTGGTAACAAAAGTGGATCACTGTTGTCTCAGGGAGCTTTTATGTGAAAAATACGTTTGATAATAATTTGAATTCTTTTAAGCTATTACATTCTGCGACCATCTGGGGAAATAGTTTGGAGGATAAATACAGCAGAAAAGACATTAAAAGGAAAAATAATAGACATAGTTGATTATTTTTGACAGTCTTTTATAGTATGAAATCCTGAGTCTACATCACAGTGATAATGCTGAAAAACTTCTAATCACTTTCTCTTTATTCCCAGCAGCATTCCAGAGTTCCAATTCTAAGGGCAGGGCTGTCTGTAGGCTTCTTACATGAAGATATAACTTAGAGAAAATTTTTTTGAAAAATTGTTTCTTCACATGAAGTATACTTGATAATAACATTTTAATGTAATATTGACATTTCTGGTTTTTAAGTCTGTTGGGCAGAATCTTGATGGAAAACAAAATCACTTGTGACAGCTTCAGTATGAGTGCCGAGTATCATGGCAATTGAACCGAGTTTTCTCCTACTTCAGAGATGTTCCATCTGAAAAGAAATTTCTTTCATGTTTTACAGAAGAAAGTCATTTCTTACAAGAGATAATGCCAAACATGTCTTAAAATTATTGCTGGAGGGAATATTGTGTAAAAAGTTGACAATGTATTTTAGAAATTGTCAATAATCTTAAAATACTTCATAATTGGATTTACTCTAATATGTATGTTTGCATATAGTTAAGTATTTTAGTGTGGGTATTGATTTTAGACATCTGAGCCATATTGGTGTAATTTGATGAAAGAGCTGAGAATTTAAGCTAAATCATAACTGTTGTGATCTAGGTGATATTTATGGCTAACCACAGTCTTGCTACTTGGAATATTATCCATAAGCCAGTAATATCAAGGTCCCCTGTGATCTTGTTGGAAATATAGGTCTCAATCCTTAGCTCTAGATTTACAGAATCAGCATTTGCGTTTCTCACATAACCTCTAGATAATGAAATTTCTAACTGCTCAAGGTAGTGTTGGCTCTGAGTACACAATGCAATCACTTAGGGTTATTTTTAGATTATTTTTACTCAAAGATATGTTTTGAAAAGCCAGTTAAGTCAAGTTGTTTTGACTTGGAATGAGTATTTTAAAATGCTCACCAAATGACCCTAATGAGCTGTTGAGTTTGGGAACTGTTGATCACACAAAGTGCAAACTGTAAACTCAGTATATTCCAGAGGAGAAAAAGAAAGAAAAGCCAAAACAATTACCTCATATTTGGGGCCATTCTATATATGATTGAATTTTTAAACTCTAAATAAGTTTTCTTTGCTATTGAGTGAACACAGCCTATTATGTCTCAACCTGCCTGTAGTGCATTACATTGTATATCAAACAGAGGAACCCTACTGTCCAAATTAATTAAAAGACATTTTATGTTATTTTTTATTTCCATGCTACTTCCTTTGACCAACCTAGCTCTCTAACCTGACAGATTCAAATACTGAATTTCAGACCCTGTTCAGAAACCAAGCCCAGGGCCTTTGCCTACCTTGTTCTTCCAATCTTTTTCCCTCAAACATTCTCTTCTAATGGTAACCCAAATGAATGTTCCTCCCCTGAATCCCCATGTTGCTCACTACTCCTGTGAGGAACTCTCTCTCTCTCTCTCTCTCTCTCTCTCTCTCTCTCTCTCTCTCTCTCTCTCCTCTGTCTCATAGTATTGTGTTTTAACGAACTCTACTGTTCAATTGAATAAAAGTACTCACTTAATTTCTGTATACATTCTCAAGAATAAACAATCAATACCAAAATGTTGTGCATGGATAGGGAAAAATATGTCATACATAGTACATGTGCCATTGTTACATTATTTTATAGATTATGAGTGTGGGAAAATAAGCCCCAGGTTTATATCACTGAGATAAATACCTATGAAAAACAGCATACAGGAACCAAGATATATTTTGGTTTATACTTCACATGCATTAGTCCATTCTCCAGAGCTGTGGGTCTGTGAGGAGTCAAAATATTCTGGAAGAAGGGCATAAGAGAGTCATTCATCTCGAGGCAGCCAGGAAGGTGAAAAATGGAAAATCTAAAGACGATGAACCCAGGGAACAGATGTTCCTAAGGTGATGAGTCCAGAATCCACTGCCTTCAACTTGTCCTGCCTCCTGTTTCCATCACCTCTATATCAGACCACTGAACTGTGATCCCCTCAAAGGATGAATCCACCAGTGGAGTTCCCACCCTTATGACCTAAGTGATTCCTCAAAGCTCACAAATTAGCAAACAGGCATTCAACATAATGAGTCTTTTAAGAGGATAACAAAGATAGCAACTCAAAGTACAGAGGCTTTAAAGGGTAAACAGTACAAGACACACAATTTATAAGATTATTTTATATTGGTTATCCCAAGAATCACATACAAAGAGTGTGCAGAAAATCTGTCCACACACTAAAGACCAGCAGAACCCAGATGAGTGTCTGGATCTCGTGGCAATGTGCTACATGTGTCCCACTGAAGACCCAGAGCCCGTAATAATGCCACCACAAGTCCAAATGGAAGCCAGGCGCACACGACAATGTCTCATGAACGTCTGTTTCAAAAATTTGCATTGAGAAGGCCCAGAGGTCAGTGGTGGAAGCAAGAAGGTCTGTGCCAGACGAGTGAAGGATCTGTGCTAACAGGATGAGGGATTTGCACTGGAACCAGGAAGTAATGCTCAAAGAACCAGAACTCCCCTAAAAGTTACCGCAGTCATCCTCAGTGTTTAATGAGGTCCTGGGCTCCTCTGAAGGTGAGAAATACCGAGTCCTTATCAGGAAAGCCAGAGCAACATACTTCTTAGTACATCAAACAGTACATCATCTTCCCCACCAGAACCAGGAAGTGATGCTCAGAGTGAGGACCAGAGCTCCCCCAAAATGAACCGGAGCCATTCTTCACAACAACGAGGTCCTGAGCTCCTTTGATGATAAGAACAGCTGAGTTTATCAGGAAAGCCAGCACAATACACTTCTCCAGAGAACCAACAGTTCCAGGCAGCCTCTGCAGCAGCTTCCCAGCTTCTGCCTCTTATGCTGTGGACAGCAATCCTCAAGTGGGCCTCCCACACCAAGCACCATGCTGGTTCCGTTCAGCTGGGTGTTATAAGTTGGCCACCAGTTGTCAATCCACCACAGGAGGTTTTGTTAGCCTTTTGTTCTTCATATGTATGCATGTTTCTTTCCAATATAGTACAATACTTTATAATTCTGGTACACATTAATATATGAACATACTAAAAACAATTAAAAGCTATTTTCAAAATATTTGGCTACTCTTATTTTTGGAATGAGCTCAGTGATTTTTTATTTGTTGTCATCAATTTTGTGTCATTTGAAAAAAAACACTATTTGAATTTCATGAGCAAGTTAAGGTATCTGGAAATAATGTATTTCTTTCTTTAAAACTACTTTTTAGTGTACAAATAATGCTGAGATATCATTGGCTTATAAAAAATCAAATCATCATAGCTATGGTTAAAATCTGTTTGTTCAACACTCTCCTTGTCCTAGGCTCCCCCACCTCAGACACCTTTCCTCTCAGAATTGGTGACTGATAGTGGCACATGACCTAGGACAGCTTTCAGTGTATTCAGTGCATATTTAATCAGTGTTCAAAATTTAGAGCAAGTACTTCAATTTAAAACTTTGGTAAAGACGTGTTGCCATTAACACCCCTCAAAATACTCACCCTGACTTCACACACAGTCATCCCATCCTTGCTGGCACTTTCGCAAGCAGTTATAAAAATCCTCTTCTAGATCTTAATGAGATGCGATTAAAAAAGTTATATATATGGAAGCTTTCACAACTACAATGCCACCAAGATGAAGTGGCTAGTGTCTGATTGATTTTGAGTCAGGGTCTTACCATGTAGTTCAGGCTGGCCTTGAATTCGTGACATAGCCCAGACTGGCCTCAAACTCAAGGTAATTCTTCTGCTCTAACCCTTCATGGCTGGAATGACAGGTGTGTACCACCATGTCAGGCTATTGCATCATCAACATGCGGCTCACATTTAAAGATTTCATGGCATTTAAAGAAGCGTTTCTAGACTACCACACAAAAGTGGAAGTCCAGGGACAAGATTTAAACAGAGATTTGATGGTGGTGACATGGTGGTACAGATTAACATTCCAGCTTATTGGAATGGTCAGAGGCACTAGGTAGTGAATGGGATCATGCTGGATGTCACAGAATCTTCAGCTAGTAACAACAGCAGCGTACACCTTACAAAGACTGTTCTACAGCCCTTCACTCATGTTAAGTATTAATCAATTAAAACACAAATAAAACATGATCTGACCCTCCCAGATCTGTTTCTCCTCAACAGTTTCTTGCTTTCAGTAGCTCTCATGCACCTCAGCACGTGAGTAACATGTACAGATAGAGGCTTCTGAGCAAGGGTCCTTGGGAATAGGCTCAGGCTGATCACTGCACTCAGGGCCCCACGAGTGTGTGTGCTGACATGTCTGGGTGCAATATGGAGAGATGTCTGTAAAAATCCACTGAAAATCAGTTCCAGTCTTCCATTTGCAGCCTTTGTACCACTATCTCTTCTGCTGATTCTGATATAGTCTCCTTGCTTCTAGAAGTCTCTTTTAAGTATTATTCTCCAAAATATGTTATACATGAATACACAGGCTAATCTACTGGCTATGATCTTGGTCTTCCATGAGTACTCATTTAAAAATAAAAGCATTATGCACGGTGTGCTCTTTAGTTGTCAGTATTGTGAAGACAAAAATGCTCTCCACATTGGCATACCTGCTATATTAGCACCAGAAAACACACAGAAATTCTGGAAAAGAGTAATGCTTTCCTAGTATCATAGTGGACTAAACCTGTCCAGCTACCTGAGCATATTAGTGTTTTTCAGAAAGTTTGTCGTAAATCTTTTCTGTATAAACTACTGGTTGGGTTTCTTTTAGGGTAGGTAGAGATGCTCCAATTTCCTGCACAAAGCGCTCCTGCCTAGGTGGGGCTACCGTGTCATCTCAGCATGAGCTGGGGCCACGGACACTGTACTGGTCACCTGTCATCTCTGACTTCATACAGTGTTTTCTAGAGCATCATTGCGGATATAGATCCATAAGAAATATTTTGAATGCTGCTGCTTAGTGTTATCTAAAGAAAGGGCAAACTTATAAAAATATTCATGTCTCCTCATCCACCTTATTCAGTAAATTTGGCACCATGCAATTTCTGGCTCTTCTCCAAACTGAAAATATGTATTACCTTGAACTTAAATGTTAAATGTCGTTTATGATTACCAGCACTTGTTTGTCTGTGAAAGCAGTATTAGAATACTTGCACACCTTAACACATTCCTTATGAAAATATATAAATTCTTCAAAACTATTTAAAGTGTGATACTGCATTTCAGAGAGTCATAACTGAGTTTACCTCAGTAGATTTCGAAAGCAAATTCTTCAATTTTAAAAAATGCCCCTTGGTGTTCCGATAAAGGAACTCTATGATTTTATTCACTGACTTTAAGATCAACTATAAGTAATCAGCCATCTTATAAAGCACTTTCATCAGACAGTCACCTGGATTCTACAGCCAAGGGACTGTGCTATTGGTGTTTTCTAGTGTGGCACTTGAGCCTCCTCAAAATATTTATGGCTCTATTTAGAATACTCATATTGATGGAATCCTAATTCATGGTTGTTTTCGAAACTGTTGTATTGTACATCAATCATTTAGAGGTCATTTAAATAACAAAATATTATGTTATAAATTATCCATATAAAATAAATAATATTTATCAAATAAAAGTTTGAACCTACAGATGAGTGTATTTTGTAAAGAGTACATTTTTAATGTATTTGAGTGTTTACAGGGGCATACAGGAACATTGTTATGTATCATATCAAGGGAAAAGTGTATTAAAAATGTTCTTTAATTATATACCATGTAAGGGCCAGGTGTGGTAACACATACCTATAATCCCAGCACTAGGAGGTCGAGGCAAGAGGATCAGTGTGAGTTCGAGACCAGACTGAACTACAAAAGTGAGCTCAAGGCCAGTCTGAACTGTATAGTGAGACCTTGTTTAAAAAAAACAAAATATATAAAATAAAATAATTACATACCATGTAACAGTGTAAAATATTGTTGTCTAGAATAGAATTTTATAAACTAGGTCTTTACAGATGTTGCTGTTCAGCAGAGACACTTAAATGAGTAGGTTGATTTCGATGAAAGTTGTTTCAAGCTTTTGGGGAGAGAACAGTAAAAAAATATGATTTGTTTAGAAAACATTTAATTTCCCCATAAAAATGAGCTCAGTATTTTTTTAATATGTGTATCTAATGGTACAACTGGAATAAACATCATAGTGTATGGAAAACTAATTTAACAACGTATTAATCAACGAACTAATAATTTCGTTAAAAAGTATTATGATAGAGAAACATTTTGGATTGGTTCAGGACACTGAGATAGCCTGGGTAAAGCAATTAAAGACATGAAAAAGAACTTCCAAAACTGCTTCAGAAGTGGCAAGAATGATGGGATAAATGAGGGGAGTATTTTAAGGGAAATTTATGTCAATGTATCTTTTCTGAAATAATTTTTAAAAATTTAAACACTCGCTGTATTTGTTGATCACACCTCATACATAGTATATTATAATAACTCATATAAGTGTCAGTCAGTTATTTAAAATGTATACTTTAGGGAATTATTTTATTCATAGGCTCAGAATAAAGACTAGAGGACAATATCTAAGTCAGAAGCTGACAGAGTTAAGCTTCAAAATTATATCTCAACTCTACAGAATAATACCCTAAAGACAGAAAGATAAAAGTTTAGCTTGCATAAATATTAAATCCCTGCAAAATACAGAGAACAAATGGAGAACTCTTGTTTGACATTAGTTCATAGGAAAAAGACCTAACAGTTTGATTATCACACAGACTCAGGATGTAATAATAATTCTAGCTTTTTGAAAAGTCAATAATTTTTGTCTCTAAAATGAGATCCACTAAAACATCAGAAATTACTCCTGAGTATATTCTTTTCAAAGAAAACATTAAATAAATTATGTAAAGCATAGTGAGCTAGAAGTTGTAAAATACAGAACTTTGTGACAATGTAGTCTTCACATATATTTTCCTATTTCATTAAAAAAGAAAAAAAAAAAAAAACCCAAAGCTAAGAAAAAAGAAAAATGTTGCCTCTTTTTTGGCCCTATCCTTCAATAATCATTTCAATATAAAACATTCATTACTGTTCATGAAATTCTAGCTTTGCTATTATGAATAATTGCAGTTGTATTTTCTTCAACTCTGCCTTAAATAAGGATCCTGCAGCGTGGACTTCCTGTCCCTTGATGAAAAGCTAATTATCTAATAGGATGACTTATGTTCTACTAAAGAATATTAAATGTTTATACCCAACATTTTTTTTTTTTTTTGTATTTAGGACAGGGTTTACAGGTTCTCACTACATAATTGGACTCATAGTGAGTCTCCTTTGTTCAGCCTCCCAAGCACTGGGATTATAGGAATGTCACCATGTCCAGGCTCAATCACCTCTCAGGGTGCCCCTGGGGGTGGGGCCGGCATGGCACATCCAGGATCCAGGTCTCTGAGCCTGCCTAAGCAGACACTTCAATCCCCTGAGCTATCTGGCTGGCCCTTCCTGTGTTCCACTTCCATGCTGTGCAGAAAGAGTGCCACTGTAAGTAGCCAGCAGATATAGATGTTCAATTAAAAGATAATCGAAACAATAAAAAATAAATATTTTTCACCCACTGAACATGTACAAATCTCTTTGTAGGTTTATGGATATCTTCTTTTTTTAGTTTTTGATATGTATTTAATAACTTCATGGAGTTCAGGAAGTAGAGATTTCAGAAAATAACTGACCTGATATTTTCCTGGCAAATATGAATATGATATTCATTTGTGATGACTGTGACTGATCATAAGACCTAAGAGGTCATAAATTTTAACCTCTATTTTTTTCGATAATTGAAGTAATCTCTCATAAAAACACAACGCTATTTCAGAACATAGCCACTTCACTGACAATAAAGAAGCTGAAACCGTGGAGTAAATGTACTGATAGATTTTTCAGAACACCAAACAATTGTTTTATTTGAATTTATCTATCTTTACCCGGAGGTGTACTGCTGCTCATGAGAAGGAGATTCAAGGTCTTAAGTCCATTACTGGTTTTATTCAGCAACGTCAGACCAATAATAGGTGTTTATCTACTAGCTTGTGCTGCTCCAGATAGAGCGGCTTATTGTAATTTCCCCCTCCCCTGGTTTTCCTTCCCCCAGGAAATATCTATATCTTGAATCTGTCTAATTAGCTAGTATGTGAAGAACAGAACGTTGAGATAGTCCCTATGCTCATAGTTGCTGGGCTTTAAAAAGCTCAATATAATTTCTATCTACATTTCCTTGTTTACACGGTGGAATAAAATGGATCAAACACACAAACATTTGTGGCAACAGAGATCGTGCCTTTGTGCAGTATAACACATCCTGTTATCAAAGAAATATTGTGCCACTTCTCTGAAGCTGACATTGGAATGACATTGTAACCCTAGCCTCTGTCTTCCGCCCCTAGATGTCGATGGCTGTGTGGTGGTGAATGGAGGCGGCCAGCCGCGCTGCATTAACACTCTGGGCCCCTTCCACTGCGAATGTGATGTGGGCTCCAGACTCCATGCTGCCGCGCGCACCTGCATAAGTGAGTAAATATTAGAACCAGCTTGAAGCCATTTTCAATGAAAATCGACCTGCCCATGCAGGGTCAGAAAGGAGAGATTTTCTATTGTACTAATATCTATAGAAGCTGACAGGTTTCAAATGCAATTCTGTTTTTTAAAATCAAATTATAGTTTGTTATTAAAAGATGAAAATCAAGAGAAATGACAAAAGAAATACCAAAATTAACATGCTCAAACAGAGCATGACTCTCCAAACATGTAGGCCCCTACCATATATTTTCTGTCACATTGAGTAATGTATAAATTTGTTAGTTGTTACTTTCGCATACATGCAACACAAAGCCACAATTAGCTAATGATGTTGGGCCACTGTGGTTACTGGCTACAGCGTTCTTAGAATCAGGTCAGAGCCAAATTTAAATCAAAATTGAATTTTGCAAAACCAACTGTAACCTATTATATGCTAAAGAGCTTAGAGTTTCTCAGGCATGTTTAAAACTGCACATGTTAAGTACACACTCGGTATAGATTACAGTGTGTTTATTTGCATCAGAATGTTCTTAGGTGTAAATTTTGAGGGACCTGATTATTTTTCATCTCTTTTTGTATATTTCTCCATTTTACAGTTTTTTCTAAAATAAGCATATTCTTTTACAAATAGAATGCAAGGGCCCGGCAGGATGGCTCAGTGGTCTAAAGCGCCTGCTTAGGAAAGCTTGGGCAGCTGCAGGGACTGTGGTTCGATCCCTGGCACCACATGTTGTGCCAGCCCTGCCCTCAGGGCAGGCTGAGCCAGCCATAAAAATAAATAAATAAACAAACAAAAGTTCTGAAACAAGAAAAAAAAAATAAATTTTTTTAAAAAACAAATAGAATACAAGCGATAGATTTTTAAGATAACCTTCCCTTTATGATTTATGAGTGCTCTTTGCTGTTTTTCCTAAAGTGTTTTCACGTTTATGGAGTCATGATGCTTAGCTGGCACAAACTTGCCTTGTAGTTTTGTCTGCAGGTCCATTCTCAAAGGAACAATATTAAAAACATAGCATCTTCTCTAGCATATTCTAATTGCAACTTTCTTCTTTAGAATGTTGACTAGTTCATCTACACCAGACTATTAGTGTCTTACGAAGTATTCTAAAACTATGAACTTGGAAGTGAAATCAGCGAGTCTCACCTCGATACATGACATACACTTCCTCAGAGCCTCTCTTAGTATGTCTTAGAAGAAATCAGCAAAGGCCAATGGAAATAGGTAAAAATGTCTGGTTTTTGATATGATGCAATGAGTTATAAAGCCATGACACCAAGAAAAGAAAAGATTTTTCCAAACTCAAATAAGGGGATAGTTTGAAGTCAGATCCTAAAATCCAGGGAAGTGATTAACTCAATCATTGTACCTAATAAGCGCGAGTTGTAGAAGAGCAGAGCATGCATATTTACTTAATTGAAGCATCCTTCTTCTGCAGCATTATTGATTTTAGCAACAAATTCCATTCTCACTCCAAATCCCAATCTTTCTGGTCACTCTTGGCTTCCTTGGATCACAAAATACACAGGAGCAGCATGATCGCTGCTATAGGTAAACAATTTATCAATACAGGCTGAGTTTTTGTATGTAATATAACATTTTGTAGAACAATGATTTGTATGAATCAGTGATACAGGGTCTTTGTTAATGCAAATAAGCCCTCTAGTCACCAACTAAATTCTCTCTGTGATAATTTATTTTTAAAACATGACAAAAACTATTTCTTAGCAAAATCACTAAAATGTTTCCTTATTCTTTCCCATCACTTGAATTTTCAAAGTTTTGTTTTAGTGATATCAGATCAAAAAAAGTTGGCTAAGAATATTATGCCTTATCTTTTTAAATTTGTATTTCTTAAAAGCCAGCTTTTCTTATACATTGACATAATTGCTGTGGATAATCGCTATCGTTATTTGCAATTTCACACACTGAATTGATATACAAGATTTCAACCCAGGATTTCAGTTTTGTGATTTCAAGACTACAGTCATTATAAAGCCTGTTAAGCCCTTGATGGAAAGCATTGTTCTGAGCCCTGCATTTGACCTCTGAGGGAATTTTGAAGAGTGTCTCACACGTGTACACTGTACACTGAAATCTTGGGTTCAGCAGGAATCTATGCTAATATAATTTACAGACATGTTATCTTGCTAGGAGTCTGAAAAGAATTTGGAATTTTGTATTTAAAATTTCATGATATGACCTCAAGGAAAACATCTGTTTGCTTATTTATTATGAAAGAAAGGCTTTACTGTGGAGAACTAAGTTTCATATCAGACATCATACTATAAGAAACCAATTATTATTTAATCCAGGAAAAGTGAATTGGCTCTCTTTATCACCGACTTTTACATTACTAACAACTGAGAATGGTGGTTGATGGCTCATGGGAGGGTGTAATACACATTAATTATGATCTACATGGAGTAATAGGAAGATGGAGCCATGGAAATTTGTGATTTGACCGTTTTGGAATATTTGTGACTAATTCCCTTCATTTCTTTCCTCTTTGCTCCTTTATTTTTATTGCATTTCCCATTCTGTTCCTCAGTCACAGGCCTGAACCCCTGTGACTTTCTCAGTAGAGCCTCTTGCACTTTCTCCCAATCAGTGGAATAGTAAAATAAACTCTGTGGACCTTCAAACACTTACAGAGTTCCTGAGGACTTCCTTTCAAAAGAGGGTCAGCCATTGGACTCCTGTGATACATTTATAGTGGCTATAATCAGCTTCTGTCAGAAAGATAAGGTCACACAAAGTGATATAAGAGGAGTTGGGGACACTGGTTAAACTAACACAAAGTCCCGTATTTGGACCACTTGACTCTAGGTAGGTAAAGGGCTTTTCAGGCCACCAAAGAGGTTCTAATAAATCTGGCAACTATGGCTTCACTGGGCTCTGCCCGCAAATTTTTATCTGAAGTTTGTTTGTTTTGTTTTGTTTTTTAGTATTTATATGCATTTTCAGACTTTGTAAATAGCCTTCCATACTCTTATAAACTTTCTTTTTTATTTTTTTAAAATTAATTCTGAAAATGAGACATTTTCACAACAGGTTAGTAAGACAGTTGCAATAATCAATATGCTGCATATCATTGTCTTTGTAGTAGTTATTCAGGGTACAAGATGCAGACATGCTATCTTGTCTAAGCACTATTAGTACAAATCTTCCTTCTCATTGAACTAAGAAAGTAGCTGTATACGTATCCTAACCACTATCTTCTATATACAGATATACATATATATATGCATATATATATATATTCACTACAAAATGGTCCTTCATTTATATCCCCCTTCTTTGTTTTGTTTGGTCAGAGGTGGATGTTCCATTGCTATATTGTAGGTACGTGAATTCAGCAAAATAAGCCACTATAGCCCAATAATAGTAGTGGGTTATCAGCAGAACTGGCAATGTCAGAAGTTGTTGACTTGAGGTTTTTACAGCTCAGCATGTTAACATGGCTTTACTTTTTAGACCTCATGGTTAGAGTTTTCTGCGGGATGGTCTGGAATCCACGTCATCTTTCTCGAGGTAAGGGCATGACATTTTACTCAGATTCCTAAAGCTGTCTAGGATGTGCAAAAATTCCCATATGTCTTCTTGTCCTTATAACTGGCTTTAAAATGTATTACATGAGTCTCGCAATAATCCTATAGCATGATACTGAACTATGACGCTGATCTGCTGATCAGCGACTGGTTCTCCCTGCTGCCTCCTCTACAATAAGGTTTCAGCCAAGGGGCTCCAGCACCTGGCCATGCGTGCTGTGTGTCCTGGCCACTTCTACTCTCCTCAAAGGTAGAGAAGGGCAAAGCTTTCTGAAAAGCTGTGCTGTGGGTCAGCTGCGTGACAGGAAATGAAAGCAACTGTACTTGGCTGGTGGAGGGGTGGGAAGGCACTGATAACCTCGCTATCAGTGCAAAGTTGATGCTTTCATATTGTTTTGTTGACAGCCTTAAATCACAGTTTAAACTTTGTTTTTCCTAATCCTTCCCCTTAACTTCATGAAGAGCATTTTTTTTTTTTTTTACTTTTAACTGCTCATTCTTTTTGCTTTTATTTGAGTGACCAAAGTTCTGATGTGAATGATATGAATCTTCATCTTCTTTTCTGTTGTCCTTTATTTGCTTTTTCTCTGTTCTGCCTCCACTTTACTCCTCTACCTTGATATGTAAGTAAAATCCTGTAAAATACTTTGAATTTGCACATTGTAAGGATTATTTAAAGATTTTAAAACAGAATACTATAACACATAAGCACTTCACTCAGGTGGATTTGCTTATCAGAAAAAAATCTCAGACTTATGACTGCATTTCTGGCTTTTGAAACTTTGCCGAAAAATCATCTATTAAAAATAAAGCTCAGTGGTCTGAAGCGCCTGCTTAGGAAAGCTTAGGCGGCTGCAGGGACTGCAGTTTGATCCCCAGCACCACAGGCTGCGCCAGCCCTGCCCTCGGGGTGGGCTGAGCCGGCCATAAAAATGAGTGAATAAAGAAACAAAGGTTCTGAAACAAGAATAAAAATAATAAATAAAATAAAAAATTCTAAAAAAAAAATAAATAAAATAAAATTCTTTAAAAAAATACCTTGATAATTTTTAATGGGTAATTTTCCCATTGTCGGGAAACAAGTATTAATAAATGTCACTAACTATGGAGATACTATAGACCAAATCTCTCTGTTAACCAAGGATGCTTTTTAATTGCCAGAAGCCAGATACTAAAGTAACTTATACCATCTAATTTTTTAGTATTTAGCTACGTTACTTGCATTTTAAATAATTTGTTAGGTTAGAGCGTAATTTGATATACCTCTTAAAACTTTAAATTTCCATTTTCTTAAATAATGTAAAAGGCATCAACCTAAATCTTCACTCATAATCATGTCGTTCTCTGGTATATTTGCTGAAATTAGCCTTCCCAGATTGCTGAAGTAATTAAATGACTGAAAATTGCGTGCTTGTGTAAACTCTGTTTCCTTGTTCACGCTTTCCGCATGTAGTTTTATTAACATCTGCATTTACAAGAAAACAAATGGAATCACTGATGTATGCAGAGAGAAAGCTCAGATGGAGATTTTAATTACTTCAATCACTAATACAATAATTCTTTACTTCCTATTTCTTGGAATGGGCAGGGTCTCATCCATTACTTATTTTGTCACTAAAACAAGAAAAGTTATCCAGAAACTATCATCTAATGATTTTTCTGTGGGGAAGTGTCACATGGAGAAGTCCATGTTTTAATTTAATGATAAGTAAGCCAAAATCAGTGACAATAACAAAGTAAATGTACAGCTGAGAAGCTTGCTGAAAATAAAGCCATCATTAATACTTTAACCTTGAATAAATTTTCCTCTATGAGATTTTTATGAGTTTCATATATTAAATCAGTGCTAAATTTAAAAATGAAATTGATAAAACTATTATATGTAGTAGTCTTTACATAATAGATTCTTTTGTTTTTTATCTCAATGTTTTGATCAGGGATGTCTGAGTTTTATCTGATAAGAAGAGTAGAAGATTCCTTCGAGGAAATGCAAAGAGATTGCCCTCAAACTGGAGATGAAAGAGGTTAAAGACTTTCATTGAACTACCTTTCAATTAGTTGCATTATTTATGAAGACAAATTAGAAACAGAATTCATTTCAGATGACAGCTGATGTCTTGAATAGGGCAATGTCAGGTTAAAAATTTTGTTTAGTTTGTCAGATTTATGACAGTTCTCTGTCATTATCAAATTCATCACCCTGGCAATATTAAGCAGTTTTGTGTGCCAGATAATAAATTTAATTCTTAAAAGTGAAACTTAAAGAACACTTTCCCTGTCTCCTCTTCCCCATTCCAGTCTTATGGAAAAACACACAAACTGCTCAAGTTACAAGCCAGTATACTAAATAGTGAGCTCAATTCAATATTTCTCTCAATCATTTGAGTTTGAAGAACACCTCTAGAATCTACCCAGTTTTCCTACAATATGTCCATAGACCACAAACCCAGGAAGGCACAACAGATTACTCTTTAAGTTCTAACTATATTAGGTAAGAGTTACATAATCTTGGTCCAGTTACTTAGTTCCTCTGATTTTCTGTTTGTCATTTCTCTCTATAATTCAAATACAGACACACAGCGAATATCCAATAAATACAGGCTAAAACCAAAACTTCTTTGTGTGCAACTAAAAAAAGAGATTTGCCTTCAGTTCACATTTATGAAAACATCACAAATTTTAGGATTTTGAGCAAAAATAACGGTTACTTGAAAATAATATATCTTAGAATAGTACAATAATAGGGCAATAACAGTGATGTTACTACTGTACATAGTTTTCACTTAGCCAAGCTGTGAAGCTCATTCTAGTTTCTTAACTATTCATAGTTCTCTCTCTCTCTTTCTCTCTCTCTCTCTCTCTCTCTCTCTCTCTCTCTCTCTATATATATATATATATATATATATATATATTACCATGTAGAAATATGACAGTGTAGCTGCAGTCTGTAGGGCAGGGCCTGACTAACAGTGAGCACAGACTAAATATTATTGTTTATTATATATAACATATATGACATTATATAATATTAATATTACTCACTAATCTGCATCTAATGAAAAGCAATAGCTTTAAAATTAAGAGAGGTCACACACAGTGCCTTTAAATTTGTTTTGCTAACCAGATAGATACTTTTGTGCTCCTTTGTTGATAGAATCCATAGTATGAATGGGTTCATGCCCTAGATTCATATGTTGATACACTAACCATGGAAGAAACTGCTATTAGGAGATGGGGGCTTTTTAAAAGATGAATGGAGCCCCACTGATGGGTTTAGTACCCTTCTTTAAAAAACCCTCAGAGATATTTTTGTCACTTCCACAATGTGAGAAAGAAGCTAGCAGGCACCAAATATAAAAAATGGAGTCTCAATCGACAAATTGACAAGTGCTTTGATCTTGGGTTTCCCAAGCTCCAGAGCAATAACAAATAAATACTATTTCATACTACCTCATCTGTGGCACTGTTTTATAACAGCTGAAATGGACCAACAAGTAGGTCTTTTTCACTTTGGAGTGATTATGTAGAGGAATGTGTCTCATATTAGCACATCCATACCTAGCCATAACATAATTGGATAATTTTTATTTCCCCATCTTTGTAATTTTCATATATGGGGGTTAACGCATATTATATTATGCCCATTCTCCACATTTAATCACATATAGCACCTTCCACTCCTCTCTAGTCTTTCTTTTTTGTCTAATAATAATTTCTTTTATTTTATTTTCATCTGTTTAGGCCCCACATATTAAGGGAAATCATGCAGTATTTGCCTTTCTGAGTTTAGCTAATCTTGCTCAATGTTAGGGTCTTCAGATCCATCCATTTCCTGCAAACAAAATTTTGTTTTTTGTTTTTTAAACAAACAAACAAAAAAAAAAAAAAAAAAACACAGTCATGGGGCTGGAGAGATAGCTCCGTGCACAAGTGCCTTTCTGGCAACTGCAAGGTTGTGAGTTTGAGCCCTGGTCCAGAAAAAAAAAAAAAGTCATCAATTCTTTTAGCAGCCCCCCTCTTTACATTTTTAATATTTTTTGGAGTTGTTCAGCAATATTCATTACTGCATTTTCACTGTCTGATAAAATATTTCCATTCTCATTTATCTGCAGGTTACAGAGTTACATTTCCCCATTTCTAAAAGTACTGAAGGCAGCACACTTCAGGCAACTGGCATATTTTCACAGAGTAGAAAATGCAAAAAGACTGTAAACATAAAATAATGCTGGCTTCATCTCAAAACAGTAGAAGGAATAATGCTTGTAAATACCAATATGAGCAGAAAACTTAAATCCAAATCTGATATACTAGGACTGTGTCTAGCTGCTGACAAAGAAAGATTCATAGGGTTCTGGAGTTTTCATGTTCTGACACAACAGTCACGGAGACGTCTTTTGCGTTGGTGGAGACTTTAATTGAATCATAATCTATAGCTAAATGCATCTCCTTTAGTTTGCACAGAAAACAGAAATTCTCAGCTGATGGAGCTCCCAAGTTCTAATGACACCAACAGACTTGCAAATTAACTGATTAATCCATCTACCTGCCTTGTGCTTTCAGACCAATCTCACCTGTGGTGTCCATCCTACACTTCTTAGAACCTCACTCCTTTGTTCTCAGAATCTCACTACTTTTTGCTCCTCCAACATTAGCTTCTGTATCTCCATATTAAGGCAAGACTCCACCCTGGAACTACTTTTGTGGAGGTTAACAAGAAATTAGCCACTCTCGACCTGAGGGTAGCTCAGTGGTAAGACGCTTGCCTCCTGTACACAGGAAACTTCCAACACATCAATACTTCATCAGTGTTACATTCAAAAAGCCCTTTCCAATCCTTATTTTTTAACATCCTGATGGTCATCGCCTGTCCTTTCTTGGCCCCCGTTGCTTCTCCTTCTCTGGTAAGTCAGAACTTTCTCTTGGTTCTCTTGCATCTCTGGGCTGGTTCCGTACCCTCTTTCATCGAGTCTTTTTCCTCTGCTCACCCAAAATCGCTAATCCAGAGCTCAGCTTTATCCCTTTCTATTCACCTTCCTGTGTGAGCGTTTTCACTCCCAATTCTTTGCTTCCTATGGTCAGCTGGAAAGGAATGACTGCCAAGTCATTATCATAGATCAGATCACTCTCCTTGTCTTTCCACCTATTGATGCATCCGTTGCCTGGGCTCTCTTATCCAGTGACCTCTTGTCTAGCAAAGCTTATTGGTTTAAAACTGAGTATATTCCTCACTTACCCAAGTTTCCTCTCCTTTTGTGTTTCCCTTTCTCAAAGACAGGCAGTACCTCAGCCCATCCATTTCCTAGCCAGTCTAGCATGGCTGGAAATCCCTCAGGGATTCACTTTCTCTGCCTCTGAACCTCCAGTTTCCCAACAATAAAAAGTAGCTGTCCTGCCATAATTTCCCCACAAAAGTATCCGTTATAATTACTCTCATTAAGACTTTCATAAACTCTTATGGAAAGGGTTACCACAATGGCTTCTTAATGGTAACATCCTCCTTACCTGTTATCTTAAGTACTGCCAGAAACATACTATGAAAATGTATGTTAAAACTTATTTTTCATGCTTTAAAAACTTTATGCCTTAAAACCTTCTGAACATGGTGTTCAGAATTAAACTAAAACCCTGATATGGCTTACAGGACACTTCTGTGTTTAGTCCTGGTTATATGTTTTATCTGTCGTATTTCTGTTCCATACTTCATATTTCAACATTAGACAAGGAGCCCAATAGCTCCTTGATGTGGAGGCCCTGTCTATACTTCTTCCCCTTTTCACACTCTCTCCTGATATACTTTTATTAACTCTTCTTTGACTTTCTTTCTTTTTTCTTTTTCTTTTTTTCTTTTTTTTTTTTTTTTTTTTTTTTTTTTTTTTTTTTTTTTTTTTTTTTTTTTTTTTTTTTTTTTTTTTTTTTTTTTTTTTTTTTTTTTTTTTTTTTTTTTTTTTTTTTTTTTTTTTTTTTTTTTTTTTTTTTTTTTTTGGTCTTTTTGAGACAGGGTCTCACTATGCAATGCAATTCAGGCTGGCCTTGAGCTCACTTTTGTAGCCCAGGCTGGTCTCGAACTCGCACTGATCCTTCTGCCTCAGCCTCCCGAGTGCTGGGACTACAGGCCTGCGCCACCACGCCCGGCTTCTTTTTTTTCTTTTTGAGACAGGGTCTTGCTATGCAGTTCAGGCGGGCCTTCAGCTCACTTTGGTAGCCCAGGCTGGTCTCCAACTCGCACCGACCCTCCTGCCTCAGCCTCCCAAGTGCTGGGATTACAGGTGTGTGCTACCAAGCCCGGCTGTCTTCTATGACTTTCTACTTAGTTTGATAGCGTCTTTTCTAACCACCCCTTCCCTTTCTCATAAAACAAATGCAGTACCTGTTCTGTAAGTTTTAAGAGTATTTTTTTTTTTTTTTGAACCAGGAATCAAACTCAGGACCTTACATTTGCAAGGCAGGCACTTGTGCCCAGAGCTATCTCCCCAGCCCCAATTTAAAATTTTGTAACGCTGTGTGTGTGTGTGTGTGTGTGTGTGTGTGTGTGTGTGTGTGTGTGTGCAGGGTCTCAC